>JABFPJ010003696.1:0-15483 GCA_022817425.1 Gryon sp. ZL-2020
AATGAGTCTGGATGTATTGAAATATCCAGCTATTCACTGGCCGCAGAATTAGTCTGGACAATTCAGATTTTTCCAGACGTTTGCCAGATTGTTTTGTAGTCTGGAATGAGTCTGGATGTATTGAAATATCCAGCTATTCACTGGCCGCAGAATCAGTCTGGATAATCCGTTTCTTGTCCAGACTTTCGCCAGACTATTTTCAGTCTGGAATGAGTCTGGATTCATTGAAATATCCAGCTTTCTACTGTCCGCAGAATCAGTCTGGATTATCCATTTCTTGTCCAGACTTTCGCCAGACTACTTTCAGTCTGGAATGAGTCTGGATGCATTGAAATATCCAGCTTTCTACTGGCCGCAGAATCAGTCTGGATTTTTAGTCCGTTTTCCAGACTTTCACCAGACTATAAACAGTCTGGAAAGAGTCTGGAAAAGCGGACATTTTCCAGACACTTTCCAGATTTCATCCAGAAGTGCTATCCATATTCTTTCCAGCTTTTGTCCATACCGTTTATCCATACTTCTTCCATATCTCATCCAGACGGTTTTTTTCCACGCGGGGAATGAATAATAATAAATCATATACATCGCAATTAACGGTTGTGAAATAAAGTTATTTTCTTTGACATTTGATGTTATAAAAAATAGAATAATAAATAGAGTTAACTAAACTTTAACACCACGATAAAATTATTTTATATTAAACTAAGTGCTAAGAAAAAATTTTATTTGGTACACGATTTACATGAACAAAAAATTAATGCTATTTGTACAATAATTAAGTAAATTAATTTAAATTGCTAAAACCGTCATTAATATTTGAATTAATTAATTTATGTAATTACAATGTAACGTACTATTATAGCATTATTTACCTTAAATTGTAATACACTCAAAACAAAAAAATACAGCAGTTTCTGCTTAACTATTAAGCAGATTTTGTTAGATTAGAAAAGAAGGGCGCATCGAGTAAACAAAACTCACATTTGTAACATTTTTATCAAGCAGTAACTACTTGATAAAAATAAGTAATTCAAATAATTTCAACTTTAGGTTATATAAGCTGTGACATATTCATTTGTTAGAAAATAGTGTCATTGTTAGTGTCTTTTTAAAATACAATTTTTTAATAATTACCAAAATAACATAAAAGTAATCAGGCGATTCTTTGATTATGAGGGAATTTTTGCAAAAAGACATTTCAATGTTTAATGCAAACTTTTTTTTCAGTACTTGCACCCGTTTTTTGTTTGTGGTATGTAGCTTATAAAAATACGCGTGTTACTACTGAGAAAAAAGTTTGCATTGAACATTGAAATTTCTTTTTGCATAAAATGTTCCCATAATCAGAGAATCGCTTAATTACTTTTATTTTATTTTCTTCATTGTCAAAAAATGTTATTTTAAAAAGACACTAACCCTCACACTATTTTCGAGACAATTGACTGAAAAATCCCCTTAATCAAGACAAACGGAAGTTTGTCGATGCCAAGATAAAGAAAAATTGTTTATATCAATTCAAATGTGATTTCATTTCAAAGATGTCGACGACAACTATCTACAATAACCTGTTGGGTTTCACTTTTTATTTCCTTGTTTCTTACCGTTTAAACATGAAACACATATAATTCTGTGTTGAAAATCTTTCTTTTGTAATTTTCTTTTATTTATATCAAATTTTTATTTGCACAATAAAAATGTCTTGGCGGCTTATCTCGAAATTAATAACTTTACAAATTAAAATAAATATCTGAACATTCTTAAATAATAGATAAATATTTTTAATGAACCGCCAATACACTTTTATTATAAGACTGTTTTATTATAATTTTTTTTTACATTTGATATGAGATTTTGATTTTGGCTAAATTTTGATATCATCTATTTTTTTTTAAATTTCAATTAAGGATACAATTTTTGCGAGGAATTTTTTAATTCATATATGTTTTTTAGGGTGAACTTTTTAAATCGTTTTTTGGGGGAAGGGGAAAGAAGGATGTCTGCTTAATCTTAGCACATACATTTTACAATAAAAAGCAATATTTTTACTAAGTTGATTTTTTAAAATTTGTATTCTATATATTCTTTTGCAGATTTATTTGAAACTCGTTTAGAAGATAATAAAACAAACATGACCAAAATGCTTTTCATTTCTCTAAATCCATTTTGCACTTGATTTTATCTTTGACATCCAATATTAGAAGAGAATCATTGCAATTATAATATAATAAAGGTTAATAAGCTGTTCATCCTGGCTTCAGAAGATATGCATTCTAAGGTGAACAAAATATTTTATTTAATTAAAATAATTTAGTATTTAATCAAATGAAAATCATTTTTTTTTATTTGCAGAGGAATGTAACGACTGAAGTAGATTATTCTGAAAATGCTTTATCACTACTGACGGTGCTCTTAGTTGGTTTGTTGATTTTTCTATTATACTTAATATTCGTCAATTTTTTATGTTGGTCATATTCTTTACAAATATATAAATTCATTTTTTTATTCTTTAATTTGCAATTATTACAATCAAGAATTATTAAAATAATATTTTAATTATTCTACACTTATATTCTAACATAAATGTAAATGTTGCAGGTTTTCTACTATTCATACTCATATTTTTGTCAGTCGCTGGGAACATACTAGTTTGCATAGCTATTTACACAGACCGCGGTTTGAGAAGAATTGGAAATTTGTTTCTAGCGTCTCTTGCAATAGCAGATTTATTTGTAGGTTGTTTAGTAATGACTTTTGCTGGAGTTAATGATCTGTTGGGATATTGGATTTTCGGTCTACGTTTTTGTGATACTTGGGTTGCGTTTGATGTGATGTGCAGCACTGCCTCCATTCTGAATTTATGCGCAATTTCTCTCGATCGTTACATTCACATAAAAGATCCTTTAAGGAAAGTATTAGTTTTTACTGGAATTTTCGCACGTTGTAGAATATTATTTATAAAATTATGTTGTAACTTAACAATGTTTACAATCTTATTATTAGTATAACGTAACTCTATAAAAAAGAAATAAATTGTACCTATTTAAAAATGCATTTTGAATTTAAAAAATAAATTAATAACAAATTTTGAAATATGTCAATAATTAAATAGCAGTGTTTAATTACATTAAAAATTAAAGTATTAGTTGTCATGTATCGATATTACAGCTACAACTATTCCACTTTGATCTATAATATTGCTATCGTAATTAAAAATTAATGGAGCCACTGCAGTAATTTGTTTATGGCTTAAAAATGAATTTTCAAACATTCATTTCAATTAATTAATTCAAATTTCAGATATGGACGTTGGGTGACAAGAAAAATAGCTGTCATAAGTATTGCTGTTGTTTGGGTATTAGCAGCGTTGATATCATTCGTTCCCATTAGTCTTGGACTTCACAGACCAGATCAACCTTTAGTATATCGCGATGGACAACAGGTTGTGTACAAATGATAAAGTAGTTTATTTAATTTATTATTATTAATATGTATCGTATGGAAATTTCAATCTTCATTGGTTAAACATTAAAAGCTATTGAAAACGGTTGATGATTGATCAAATTGGAAACAATCTGAATTCCTTTCAGAATTCTGTCAAATTCTGAATTGTGCTCCAAATTATACTGTTTCCAGTTATTGTCGTAGTCTCATAATTTATTGTCGAAATTATTCGATAACATAATCTGTAGTGATTATATATAATTATTAGGCTGCGGTGAAAATAAGTCATTTTTTAGGACCACACTGATTTGATTAATTTTCTAGTAATGTTTAAGAATGTCTAAATTTGGAACTTGAGTATTTGAGCATTTTAATTAGGAAATGAGGGGCTTAAGGAGGTTCTTTACCATTTGCAACTTTAAGAAACAAGAATTAAAAATACAAAATTTTCATAAAATAATGGATAAAATTATGACGTTTTATACAACACAAAAATTATTAGATGAAAATATACTTTGAAAAGATTTATCAACAAAAATACATATTGTTTAAAAAAGAAAATACAGCGACGTTACAAGCAAACCTGTATTTATTCATAAAACGCGTATATTTAGTAATTTAAATTAGTGTTTTTGAATTAACGACACAGACAAATTATTATTTATAACTATAATGAAAATGTTTCTTACACATCACTGCACAATTTAATATGTTTTTTGTCCAGTTTTCTACATTTATTCCTTAAGTTTTTCAACGAATAAGAAAGAAAACGAATAAGAAGAAATGTAAGAACTGTGATTTTCAATTACAATTTTCCCATTAATGACACAGACAAAAAATCTAAAAAAAATCATACGTATTGTAAATATTAAAATAAACTATCCCTCAAAATTTCAACTATTTCTCTACATTTTGAAAATTGTAAAGAGCGAAAGCCGAATTTAGATGTTCTTAAATATTACTCAAAAATTTGTTTATTTTTGTCAATGTGATCCATAATTTTTGTGGAACAAAAACGTATTTTCACCGCAGCCTAATAATTATATATAATCTCATTTTCGCCTCATGCATTCATCCCGAACTGAATGCGGACTGTTTTTAAATTGATCTACCAAATCGTTTCCAGTCTTTATCTTGTTTTGAAATATCCACTTCATACCTAATGATTTATTATTAAAATACACTATTTCACGGATAATTATTATTTTTTTATCTTATAATTATGTATATAACTATTATTTAGTATCCTTTCGTATTGCTTTGTAGCTTAATATTATCTTCTATTCCTATTCAAACATTTATTTATTAATTAAGTTCAACAAAATACAACCTTATTGTAAGCATGATTTATGATTGTGTACTACTCCTAAAATATTCATTTCATTGCAAAATAAGGATAAACAAATTTGACTATTTCCAAAACAATAGCAATGAAAATAATAAGCTGTAATTTCTGAGTTATTTCTGAATTTCATATTTAATTTTAAAAATAATTCGAAACAATTCACATATAACAAAGATAAAAATTCTCTAACTGTGGGAAGAATGTTTTAATTATATTATTGTCGTTATATAGTAAAAATTCTTTTCCACAATGTTGGTTTATAGATCATAAATTATTTTTAAGAAAAATTCATAGACAAATTGAATATGAATATTTTTACTGTTATATAAAAAGTAAGACATTTTTACTCGTTTTTATTCATATAAAAATATAATAAATTTCTTAATAAAAATATTTAAACAATATTTTTTCTATATCCACATATTTACAGTAAATTTGCATAACAAATTATATTCAGTGTATTGAAGCTACATAAATCTGTATTTCAGTGTCTATCTTTGTTAAATCAAATTATCCTTTACGAAGTAGGCAAATGGCCCGTTATTAGCGCAGTACTGGTCGTAATGTCGGTCTAGTAATAATTTGTACACCTAGGAATAAATTACATTAAAATTATTGTATTGTTCTACAACCAACAAAACCAAAGCTCATGTATTTAGAAACTATTGAACTTTCCACTATAAATTACTTTTAATTAAAAAACTTTTTGCTTGATAAATTGGAGTTTAAATTAATCCAGGAGTTATTGCAAAATGTAAAAAATTGTCCAAAAAAAAAAAAAAAAAGAATTTGAAAACGAAAAAATGAAACTTTTTTATAACATATTCAATAGAAAATCATTGATGATGTCGGACCATTCTTGACTAAAAAAGGGCAACCTTCGATTTATTTGTTCTGCTCCGGTTCTTTATTAATGCCAGAAATGTATATCCTCATTTATACTTATTTTGATATTGATTTGATCACTTGTTTATTTAATCGAGTAGAAATTTTAATGCAATTTTACTAGATTCCTGATCAGGTGTACGTAAATATATTAAAAATAATGCAGTGAATATTTGAGAAACCTGATCAGGGTCCTAGGTGAAATTAAAAGATGAGAAATATGACGCTTTCACCCTAATTTACTTATTTCAGCATGAACAAGTTCACCTCAATGTTACTTCAGGACCAACCCAGGTTAGTCGTACATTCCTTATAGTTAACTAAGTATTCGAGTTCAGATTCAATATTCTCATTTACACACAGAGGGAAATGCTCTAACAAAATTAGCTATACTTATATTATATATAGCTATAATTACTAAAACAAATTGCAATATACCTTATAGCCTTGTAGGAATATACTTGAAGTACATAAGAATTAACTATAAAATATGTTTCAGTTTATAATATACATATTGCATAGTTTTGAGTATAATACAGTATTGCATTTTTAAATACATTTATTAAAATTACATTTTGATTTCTATTAAATAAAATACAAATGTAAATGTATACAAATGTAAACGAACATCAAATTTTTTTCTTATTAAGAATCATTTTATCTTAAAGTATCTTAAGTGGTAATCGACGCATCAATTGAAGAAGGTGCCAATTCAAAATGTGGTTCAAAAAGGTGCTGTTTAAAAATAGTAAATGTAATTTTTCCATATAAAATACTCAGCACCTTTTTCAATCACATTTGAAATCCGCACCTACTTTGACCAAGGCGTTGTAATTATGGTTACCAGATTGTGGTACGTAAACAGTGGACAAAGAGACAATAAGCACAAAGACAATAAGCACTTTCTAATAATGCTATCCTTCTATGATAAGTTTACTCATCAAATAACGAATAATTTCTCGCATAAAAATACACCGAACTACGCCATTAAGGCGATTCTTGAGATCTGCTACACCGGAGTTAGTATCTTTTTATTTTCAAATTGTTTAATAATTTATTAAGAATTAAAACATATACTGTTTCATTCTTTAGTTCTGGGAGAATTATATGATCGAACAAAAAATAATTTTTTAAGTAAACTTTCGGCTCCACAACTTAAGTCTTTTAAAACTTCCAGTACAAAAAGATGGACATATACTGGGTAATTCTTTCTCAAAACGGACAGAAAAAATCGGTCATCAAAAAAATACGTCAATTTTGATATTTTTGGAATTGCTGTACTGAAATAAGATAGCCTTCTTACATTAAAATGTTAATAACTAAAGCACACTGCATGGAGTTTTAGGTTTTTCGTTATAAGTACTACCCGCGTGGAAAAATTAGTCTGGATATAGTCTGGCAAAGTGTATCCAGACTACATCCATACTGCTTTTTCCACTAGGGTAACTACTAAAGTAAGACAACATAAAACTTTTTTTAAGGTCATTACAAGGTCATAGCGAATGAAACGTTAACAAAACTTGAAAAATTAAACCTGAAAATACTTCACCGGCGATTTTTGACGTTTGATGCGGAAATTGTTCGTCAACACTTCCTCTATAAACCCGTAAAATTTCATCTTGTAAATTTTGGAATTTTTGATTATACGACTAATTTAAGTATAAATTTATCCTGAGTTTTTGTTAATTCTGAACACGAATGATGTGTCAAAATTTCACTTTGACACATGACAGCTGTCAAAAAAGGTGTCAATATGTCAATTTTTTAATAAAAACTGTAATAAACATACGGTTTAAGGGATTTTAGGACGCTGAACACAAATTTTGTTGTTGAACATTAATTTCAATTCATGACAGCTGTCAAAAAAGTTGTCAATATGTCAATTTTTATGAAAACTGTAATAAACATCATTTTTGATAGCTATTATGTGTCAAAATAAATGTTTCACAACAAAATTTGTGTTCAGAGACCTCAAAAACCCCTTAAACCGTATGTTTATTACAGTTAAGGGGCTTATGAGGTCGCGGAACACAAATTTCGTGTCAAACATTTATTTTGACACATGGCAGCTGTGAAAATAACTGCCAACAAATTTCCTTCTGTAATAAATGAGGAGATATCCATTTTAAAATATTTTTCATCGTGTTTGGTTGAAAAAGGACGAAAGTTATTCAAGCTTGCTACCCGTGATGGAAGCAAGATACAAAATCGCCCCCTTAAAGCCTATGATGTTTATTACAGTTTTCATATTGACAGCCTTAAATCGTGTTCAGCACACCCAAAATTCCCTATATATATCTTTTTAACACAGATTTAATGAAGCGCGAAATTTATAGGTTATTAAAATAGCTACAATTAAAAAAAACTCAGGATAAATTTATACTTAAATCAGTCGTATAATCAAAAATTCCAAAATTTACAAGATGAAATTTTACAGGTTTATAGAGGAAATGACGAACAATTTCCGCATCGAAAGTCAAAAATCGCCGATGGAGTATTTTCAGGTTTAATTTTTAAAGTTTTTTTTAATGTTTCATTCGCTATGACCTTGTAATGACCTTAACAAATGTCTTGTGTCATTTTTTTGTGTTGTCTTACTTTAGTAGTTAGTACTTATAACGAAAAACCTAAAACTCCATGCAGTGTGTTTTAGTTATTAACAAATTACGTTAAAAAGGCCCAACAATTAATTAAATAACTCTAAAAACTGATCTTATTAATATAATAATTATGACGTTCCAAAAAAATCCAAAAAATCTTTTATCTTCATGTTATTTCCCATTCCAAAAATATTAATACACTCGAATCTCCCTCTAAGCAAGATTGCTGGACCCGAAATTTCGTTCTAAGTAAGATCATATGAATTCACCGGGCATGCGCAGTGTGCGATAGTGTCTCGTTATCATAACCTATAATTATATTGAAAACTGATATCTGCTTTCTTTTTTCAGTATCCAGAAATAAAGAAGAAATTAGTAAAGAAGATTTTAGCGCATTGTCGAATTGGATATCAAGTAATGCTGAAAAATAATTAATAATTTATCTTTATTTCACCATTATACATAATTTATTCACAAATTACTCATGTTAAATATTGTGAAATTAAGAGATTTTACTTATTGTTATTTAATATAAAGTAATTTGATTAATTTTGTTGTCTGAAGAGAAACATACACGTAAAGAAGTAACTCATTAAAAATTACTATGTATCCGAGTAAACTTGTGACGGTAATGTCGTTTTCGTGATAATTCATAGATTTTGATTAAAATTTGCTTAATTTTGATGAATTTTTACTAAATTAATAGTAATTTTTACAAATATTTGATGAATTTTTACTAAGTCTCATTGTAAACATTATGTGAAAGTAAATTTCACGCCTTGATAGTTTAAGTAACATAACAAGCCTTTTAACGACAGTCGGGCGAATAGCCGCGAGGTTAAAGTACAACGGCTTATTAAGAAACAGCGGCAGATACCGTGTTCGAAACTCGGAGAAGGATTTTTTTTATAATGTTAAAATCATAAAAAAACTACTAAGTCAAAAAGTAAAATTTACTAAATGCATTTTCCATCACAAGTTTACTCGGATACATAGTAATATTTAATGAGTTATTTCCTTACGTGTGACAAACAAATATTGACAAGAAATTTCGTTAATTATAACACGTCAATTCAAATACTCATTAACATTTTTCAAAAAGCGGGCCAAATTTATTTGCCGGAAGTATCTTTCTTGGAGAGAATGTCTTATCTTGCTTAGAGCGAACACTTGCTTAAAGGGAGATTTAAGTGTATTCAATTTATATTTATTGATGAAATTTCAATGGTTCCATATGAAATTTTATGTATGATTGATTAAAGGCTTCGACAACTCAAGAATTCAGATCAAATTTTTGGTGGCATTATTGTAATCGTATATGTAATCGTATTTAAAGACCTTTTTCAAGTGCCTCTAGTTAGAGGACATCAAGTATTTGATCAACCTCAATTTATGGTACCTGCAATAAATTTATGACGATTGTTTTCTTTGTGCGAATTGACTGAAAATATGCGACAGAAAGGTGATGATACATTCATAAATATTCTTAAAGCTTTGCGTGTTGGTGAGATACGAGCAGCATATTTGAACATTTTATTGCAAGAAGTGTCTGCAGTATCATCTGACGAATTTTCTATGGAACGAGCATTTCGAGTTTATTCTACTAGTAAACAAGTTGATGATCATAATGAAAAAGTACTACTTTTATATTATGAAAACTTTTATAATATGAAAACAAAAGTGGTACTGACATATTTCTTATACGAGCCCAAGATCAAATTGTCGATTCTAATAGAAATATGAAAAATGTTAGGATTGAAAATATAATTCCCAGCGACATAAACAAAACAGGTGATCTACTGAAAGAACTAAAAATATTCATTGGTGCTGAAGTGATGCTACGTTCGAATATTGATGTTAGCAAAGAACTTCTGAACCGTGTTATGGGATTTATGGAAGAAATTAAATGGCCTCATTTCAGATTTTGTCAGATTTATGAAACTGATATACCTTCAGTACGAGTTCAATTTGATTGAATTGGAGTTCATACAATTAATCCTGTTGCAATTCAGTTCCCTGCAAAAGGTAGTTATAGAACGGTGGAAAGAAGAATTTTGCCATTCATTCTAGCTTGGGCATCGACGGTACATAAACCTTAAGTTACAACAGTTGATCATGCTGTTATATATTTAGGACCAAAAATGTTTAAATAAGGTTAAGCTTATGTTACACTTAGTAGAGTGCGGTCGCTAGATAGCTTACGCATTGAAGAATAGATTGTCCACAATTATCTGGTAAAAAGCCCTGTTATATTAAAGCTTTGAATGAAATGATACGAATGCGGAATATGTAAATAATATTCTTAATGATTATTATCACTATTGTAATACGGTTTATGTATAATATTAGAGCGATATCTATTAAACAAATATTAGAATATCATGTAAACAATAATTATATTGAATTATATTGAATAGAAATTATAAATGTTTATGAGAAACCATATTATTTATGAAATCGTCCATATAACGTTTAATCATCTTTCACTTGAATGTTAATTATATTATAATAATGAATCATTTTATTAATGTACAAATACTCCTTCATTCATTTATACAATAATTTGGAAGAAACAAGTAAAATTATACAATTTAAGAAATTTATAAATAGTATATAATATAATAATGAAAAAGTTGTATTATGTTTTTAATAACTCACAAATAATATTTTTCGACTTAAAAATAACTTTAAATCTATATAAAAGATATAATAATAAAAATCAATTGAAAAAGCGTTTAAACATTTAACTAAACACTAAAAAGTATAAAATAAAAAAATATAAAAAGATATATAAAAATATATTTTAAAAATATAAAAAATATATTAAAAATTATATAGTATTTAAAGTATATCTAAAAAAATAAAAACTATTTTTTCAAAAAACGCTTGAATTTAACTTATATAAAATAACAAATAAAAAACAACAAAAAATTTAAAAATAAATAAATTATGAAATAAAAATTAATTGAAAACTGAAATTATAATAAATAAAAACGTAAATAATAAGAAAAAATAAAAAATATTAATAACACTTCAAAATAATAACAAAAAATAATAAAAATAATAATTAAGAAAGTATAAAAGCTATTTTAATTTACTTAGTGAAATATTTAACACAGTTAAATAAAAGCGTGGCGTCAATTTTCTCATACTCTATTACCCAAGATAACGATGCAGATAAAATCACTCACGTCGACTAACGTAATCATGCACACAAACTCAAGTATACCAATTCACGCACACGACCTCATGTATGAAAATTCATTCAAGCAAAATCTTAAACACTAACTCATGCATAGCAACTTAAGCATACTGACTCATTTACCCTAACTCATGAACACTTGAACTCATTCTAATTAACATATGCTCATTAATTAATGATAACGCAATTATGCATACTGATTTACTCAAAGCAAATAATTCACACCAACTTATGCACCGCAACTCAAGCGTACTAACTCATGCATAACAAAACACACATTCATAATTCATTAAACGCATAACGCATTAAAACAATAACAAATTAAATCCAAAACCCCTTTAACCCAAGACCCATTAAACCCAAAACTTAAAACCTTACAACCCAAAATTTAAATCCAAAACCTATTAAAATCAAAACCTATTAAACCCAAAATGCCTTAAACCCAGAACCCATTCAACCCAAAACTAATTAACCCGAAAACCCATTAAACGCAAGACCTATTACACCCAAAACCCATTGAGCCCAAGACCAGTTAAAACCTCACACACAAACCTTACGAAAAATATACACGAGCCAACTCATGCATCCCATCTCATCCACAGAAAATCACGTATACTAAATTATGCAGATCAATTCAAGCAGACATACAGTCACACACATGATTTTTAGGTACCATTTATGTTATTATAAAAAAGATTCTACTCCGGGATGTATTTGGCTCTCGTGCATCCCATCCTCATTTTCAAATACTTTCAAATTATGAACCGACCATGTCCATTTATATTTCCGTATGAAATAAATAATTAATAAATAAATATTGTTTATTTTTTAAACGCTTTTATTACTTATTTAAAAACTTATTTTCTTTAAATTTATTAATTTTATCGAACTTCTTTAAAGGGACATATCAGTGAAAAATGGTGAAAAATTACGGAAAAATGAAAAAAAAATGTATTGCCTATTTTAATACTTCGAAGTATCCTCTTTCATATGGAAAACTTGTTTTTTGAAAATTATGTTATAAACATTAGGTTCTTAAAGTTTTTAGCAGAGCGCAAAAACCTTAAAAGCCCGCAAGTAAGACTTTAAACGCGATTATCTCCGGTATTAGTTTTTTTGATTCTTCTGACTTTAAAGTGTTCCTGGTCTCACAATTTTTGTTCGATTTCCGTTTTCTTTTTTTCAATATGTTCAAAAAAGTGTAGAGAATAATTCGTTCAGAGAGATTTTTTGATTTTATAATGAAAATAAATATTATGAACCAGAAAATATATTATGAATCAACAAAAACACCGATTTTTTCGCTGTTTTGAGCTATTTTATAGGAAAATGGGGATGCATTTTTTTCGTACATTATATAAAAAATCTGTCTGACAAATTTATGCTGCACATATAGCCCTACAATTTAAACTTAAAAAATGCAAATTGGTACAAAATTGTGGTAGTAGGAGCATTTTAAAAATAGCCCTTTTTCGATAGTTATTAACAATTGAACAAAAAACAATAACAATTTTTTTATATTTTGTTCATCATTGTTCAACATATAATCCTTAAGGATGAAAATACAGAAATATTCATATAAATTGGTTCATTTTGATAGATTGTAGCCATTTCACTGAGATGTCCCCTTAATTAACTGTCAAATCAAAACTAAAATTGTTTAATCAAAAGTAGTTGAATAAACAAATAATATTCGAATTGACACAAAAGAACATTGGCGCCATCCTTTTATTTAACTGTGTTAAATATTTGTTCGCTAAGTAAATTACAATAGTTTTTATAGTGTCATCATTATTATTTTTATTATTTTTTATTATTATTTTGTAGTGTTATTAATATTTTTTATTTTTTTATTTATTATAATTTGAGTTTTCAATTAATTTTTATTTCAAAATTCATTTATTGTTTAATTTGTTGTTGTTTTTTATTTGTTATTTTATATAAGTTAAATAAAAGCGTTTCTTGGAAAATTATTGTTTATTTATTTTCTGAATATACTTTTAATTCTATATAATTTTTAATATATTTTTTATATTTTTAAAGAATATTATTTTTATTTTGTTTAATATATTTTTTAATATTTTTTTATATTTATCCCTATGTTCTAGAATAGTTCAGTAATTACTGCTAAAATAATATAAAATAATTATATAAATATTTAATAATATGTATGTTTATAAAAGAAAATCTTAAAAGAAAAGCTAATAGTTTGGTTAAGAAAAGAGCTATGTGACTATTAAAATAGCGAATTACAATATTACGCAACTACGTAACAAAGAGAGCTTTCATCTTTCTTGTTGCGTAATGTACTCCGCTCTGGAAATCTGCCCTTTTCCCGAGCGTACATTACAAGCCGAGCTAAAGACGAGGATTATAACGGCGAGGAAAACGGATTTCCGATCATCTCCTATGTTGTGCATGATATATTTGGCAGAAGATCGGAGTGTTCTGGGCACGAAATTTTTTATTTTTTATTTTTACCGTTTACTATTTTTTATAGTTTCCGGGAATGATTTACATTAACATTAACATTACATTGACATTTACATTAACATTTACATTAACATTTTTCCGAAGGTCGATATGCATGTTCCGGCCTAAGCATGGGACTAAGGAATCTAACGCACTATATAACGATCAACTTCGAGTGCTCGAAGATAACTTCCAGGTGCAAAAACAATACTCCCGTAAATATGACCCACAAATAAACCTAATGCAGCGGCTGCGGGAACATTTGCCGAAGGTCGATATGCATGTTCCGGCCTAGTTATGGGACTGCGGAATCTAACGCACTATATAACGATCAACTTCGAGTGCTCGAAGATGACCTACAGGTGCAAAACCTATACTCCCAAAATTTTGACGCATTAAAAAGCTCGTGTGGCCTGGTGCAGCGGCTCTAGAAACATGAGCTCCGGGTCAAAATGAATTTTCCGGACTAGATATAGGACTGAGGAATGTAACGCACTATATAATGATCCACTTCGATTGCTCGAAGATTGTGGAGTGCATTAAATTCCTTAGTCCGATACCTAGGCCGAAACATGCATATCGAGCTTCAGCACGTGTTCCCGGTGCCGCAGCACGAGCTTTTTTAATGCGTCAAATTCTTGAGAGTACAGTTTTTGCACCTGGAGGTCATCTTCGAGCACTCGAAGTTGATCGATACATAGTGTGTTAGACTTCTTAGTCCTATACTTATGCCGGAACATGCACATAAAGCTTCGGTACGTGTTCCACATGCCGCTGAACGAGCTTATTTAATGCGTCAAAATTTTGTGAGTATACTTTTTGCACCTGGAGGTCATCTTCGAGCACTAGAAGTTAATCGCTATATAGTGGGTTAGATTCCTCAGTCCCATACCTAGGCTGAAACATGCATATCGAGCTTCGGCACGTTTTCCGGGTGCCGCAGCACGAACTTGTTTTTGCACCTGGCGAACGTGTTCAAGCACTCGAATTTCATTCTAAGTACTTGCATTACATTTCTTGCCCAAAAATCTTTCCCGGAAAAGTAAAAATAAAAAAAAAATTTTTGTGCCCGGAACGTTCTGATCTTCCTCCACATGCACAATATTATTCTTTACGATGGAGGGAATAATGCCGATTTCCGAAACCTTCCTATGGAGGGAAAGGGTATGCTATCTTGCAAAGTGAAGGCAAAGTAATTTAAATTATTTCACAATAAATACACTCAGGTGCAATACTGTATGACACTTTTGCATATTTAAAATATTAAAATCAAGAGATTCGGTAGTATCTCGGTTCAAATACTAAACAATTTGCGCCTTTGTTTGGTGCTGGACTGTCGTGTGTCTTTTCAGAAACGAACGAATAATGATTTTTGATATAAAAAAATAAATGAATGAAACATTTTTTTTACCTTTTCAGTAATTTACTCCTTTTGAAAATACTTTATAATAAAAAAATCTAAGATTTACTACAAGTATATTCCTCAGTTAATAAGAAAAGCATATTTTTTTTGAAAAAAAAAAAAAAAAAAAAAAAAA
>JABFPJ010003697.1:0-15470 GCA_022817425.1 Gryon sp. ZL-2020
AACAAGGTCGAAACAACATTGGCAAAAAACATTGAAACAAGACGCATAAACCGAGGTTGGAAAAACGTTGGTGTGCAACATAGGGACAATGTTGTAAAACAACGCTGGCGAGCGTAACACGCCAACGTCAAAGCTATTATCGGCCCGATGTTGATCAACAATGTCGAAACGACTTTGCCAACGTCGTGCCATCGTCGAAACGACTGAAATTTTCCGGTTGGGTTATTGTAATAATATTTAATTTTTATTCAATTTTTGGAAGTGGGATTGAATTAATTATAACTGACAATTTAATGAAAAGAAAGTTATTTTAAAGTTAAATGAAATATTGTATTACATTAAACATAATAAGCTTAAATAAAATTACTCATTTAATAAATAATAAATAATTACCCAAATAATTAAAATTTATATTATATATATATTTTCATATTTGCATTTTTTAAATTGCTTTTTATAACTATAATATTTACAAAACATTTACTAAAAGAATCAGGTTTTTTGCTTACTCTTAATTTTTTGAAAGCATTTAGAATTTAAAAAATATCACATTTGTTCTAAGACGACCATTTTAAAAAGTAATTTGTCATTGTCTCGATGAAAAATGAAGGAAAGCATTGCACTATTGCAATATTAAGCTCTATACATTTAATAACAACTCTCACAGAAATTATTGTTTATGTGATATTACTTTTACTGCTAAATTATTTTCTTTGATTTATTTTTTATTAGATTATTTTTTTCATTTTGCATTATCATGTTCTTCTATGTGTTTTATAATCATAAGAGCAAGAAAGAAACTGATGACATTTGGTTTTATATACAATTTTAAAAGTAAATTATGCAAAAGTTATAAATGAAATAACTTTATACGGTTAAATCGATACTTAAAATAATTTGGCGAAGCCAAATTTTAAAATATTAAATATTATATATGGTAATTTTTATAGTAATAATAAAATATTTTTATTTCACTCATACTGTACAATTGTTTTTTTTTTTCGCATTTTGATGCGTGATAAGAATTTTCACAATTTTTCCATCACAACAGCTCAACTGTATAAGAATTTATGAGGTCAAGAGTTCTAAAACTGAATGTATAACAAAAAGATATATCAAGAAAACTATGTTGATAATTTCATTTTCAGTTTAAAGACAGTAAATCATTTTTAATCTAAAAGTTTTAAATATTAAAAATAAATGTACTAAGAAATGTTTTCACATCAACAATTTTGACCTAAAATATATACATTTTTAGTATTTATCAAACATGCTTTTTTCGTTAAAAGAATTATATTGTTTGATAATAATTATTAAAAAATTGATTAATTATTATTATTTTAGTGCATTTGTATGTTGTTTCAATAGTAATGCACTCTTTTTGATAACAAGGCAAACTACTTCTTCTCCTCAAAAATGTGTCAATTTGTGAAAAATGAAAACAGTATAATAATATCATAGTTATTAAAAAGATTATAAAACAACTTGAATAAATTAAAATGATTGAATATAGTACTGAAAATTAATTAATTTGACATCATAAATTAGAAGCAGTATTAAATAAATGCAGGTTCAAATGTATTAATATTTAATCAATGTAATTAGTTTTAATGTAATGCATTTAGTAAAATTAAACTTATTTAATTTTATCGAATTTGAAGACGAACTTTTAAACAAAATTAATTATCATAAATTTTTGAATAATTTAATAAAATTGTGGAAAGTCAGTAATATATGTTTATTTTTTATTGTATGTATACTGCACCGAGAAAAAAATGCAATATGGCCCAATACTGGTACAAAACCGTTGTAGAATTTGTCAGTACAGAAATGAGTTTGTATAATTTGTCAATACTTGTTTAATGCTGGTATAATACTAATATACAACAGATACTATAGAAGCAATATACAAACAGTATTAGTTCGTGCATTTAAAAAATACATCGTCAGCACTGCTAAAGTATTCTGCGACGACAAAAATATATATATTTTTTATGTACTGACTCAATGTTGACAATAATATAAGTAAATGCCAAGTACATAAGTAATATATACTAACAGTACTAGATCGTGCATCATTACTGTTAGTTGATCAGGTAAATTTATAATTTAATTTACAGGGTGTAACAAAAATATAGTGCACCAAATTAGCAGAAGATTCCTTATGCAAAAATATGCAACAATAAATGTTGCCACAGGTCTAGCCATGATTGCCACAGTATTTGCCAAACTGTGGCCATGAGCATGGATCCAAGCCACAGTACTAGCCATTGTATGGCAAGGTCTGTAGCATCTACCACACTAATAACCATGCCATGGCGAATATTGTGGCAACCATGGCTAGACCTATGGCAATATATATTGTTCCATGTTTTTTTACAAGGCAGCTTGAGGTGCCTGGGTGCTATATATTTTTGTTATACCCTGTATACTTTAAGTTTCTATTTGGAAACAAAATACTGAGGCTGTATCCACGATGTACGACTTTGATGTATGAGCTAGTAATATTTGTAATTTACTTATCTACTGTTATGTATTGTTCATTAGTATCATAACAACACTGAGTCAGTATTGAAAAATTATTAAGAAATATGTCAATATTAAATACTGATGTAATATCGACAACGTACTGCATTTAGATAGCGCGAGTGCTGCTTGTAAATTAGTTAGCTTCTGGCATTTGTAATCTATTAGTGCTTTGCCAATATCGTGCCAATACTAAAAATCAATATCGTGCCATCATACGAAAATGACTCGACACCTAGTATACAGCCAGTATTGGCAAAGGACTGCATTGATGTACGAGCCAGTACTGCTTGTACATTACTTATCTATTGGCACTTATTGCACGTAAGATCTTTGCCAATATTGAGTCAGTACTGGAAATGACGATGGTGTGAAAAAATAATTTTGTATAATTTTGCAATACTTGTTCAATGCTGGAATAATAATAAAATACAATAGATACGACTCTACAAGCAATATACAAATCTTATTATTTCATGCACTTAGAAAATGTATGGTCTATTTATATAGTTTATTAAATAATTTCTATTTAATGAATTTAGTTGATTAAACATTTTAGATTATAAAAATGATTTTTTGTTAATTTATACTTTAAGTTGTACATTCGTCCCTTGACAATATTAAGCCAGTATTAAAAATGACGATGGTGTACAAGTGCTGGGACAACGTAGATTCTGTATTGTTTCAACAATCGACGAAATACTCTCTTAATTCCTTTTTTTAATGGTGTACTAGTGGTCGAATTATATTGAAACGGTACTGAACCATTTGTATTTGTCGTATTACGGCTGTCAGATTTGGGCCAACCTCGAGCCATTTGCTAGCTGCGGAAATTTTTTTCTGGAGTGTAATAGATTTTAATTCTCTTCATTTCTAAATGTATAAATAAATGAGTTTATTAAATCTAATATTTAAGTATTGTTGATAGGAATTGAACCACCGTCCTCATAAATACAAAGTCCTGCGCGTAGTCACTAATTCACTGAAACATAGACAGGGGCTATCGTCGTATTGAAAATACCACTCCTATTCAGTTACTATATTTTCATATACAAATTTTACTATACTCTTTCATAATAATTTTACTTTCGTAAAATAGAAAGTATAAAACGGTCTAAATAAATTTATCAAGCAGGTGTCCATTAACGGGTATATTTTAACGTTACAATACTTTCTAGTATATATAATAAGACTACTTGTTTCAGTATAATATTAATATGTCATATAATTAATTATCTTTAGAATTCATGTCATATAAATTATATCATCAGCATTTGTTGCAAAGTGAATTATTGTTACATAAATCATATTTAATAATTATAATTTTCAACGTCCAAAATTGTACAATACATGTAATTAATTTATTATTTCTAATAGCATGTATTAGCAAAGATCATTTAGTAATTTCTATTGAGATGAGTCTGCGCTTGATATGTGAAACCAGAGTGCCTAATTTACATCATAATTGAGTAGTATTGAAATAGACATTATTTTGATTTCAAATTAACCTATTATGTTTTATATATGATGATAAATGATTAATCGTTGTCATATAAGTTAATCTTCTAAAAAAAAACAATCATATTATAAATATGCATAAATTTTTTTTATTGTAATTTATTATTATATATATAGGAAAGAGTTATTTCCGTTGAGGCGGACCCACGATGGAGAAGTGCGATTTATTTAAAAGCTATTTTACCAAAAAATATGAGACAAATAATAAATGTTAATTTTATATTCTTTAAACTAACTAACATTAAGTTTACTTAACATTTTTATTTTATTTTTTAAAAAGAAAATTAGTTTTTAAACGTGAAAGTAAAATATTTATTTACACTTTACGTGAATATAAGTATCCAAGAACAATTCATTTTATTACAAAATTGTTAATAAGTATTATATCGTTCAATTACGAACACTTTACACATGCTGCAAGTTAATTGTATTACATACTCAACACAGAATTTTTTGCAAAACATGAACGATGGATCTAGTTTAAGGCTGAATGACATGTTAAAAAAAATACTAAAAAATATTTTCTCGCACAACTTAAACTTTAGTATATTCTATCAAAAATTGCTAAAGAAAATATACTCTAAATACGCTCGCCCATTTTAGCAAGATTGGTTGTTCAAATTGCTAATTTTGCGATTATTGCGTTTTATATTTAAAATATAATTTTTTTTAAATATACAATTTCATTCCTCGTTTTGTAAAACGGTTCCAAACAAATTAAAATGATTCATGTAGATCAAGTATGAATTATATTTTTCAGATAAATAATGGTGAACTGGTGGTTTGAACTTAAAGGTCCATTATATGAATGTATTAATACATTTTAATTATTTCATAATTATCTTTTAAATAATATAATAGAAAACTAAAATTGGCTCAACATAGGGCACTCTCCCTTAAGTTTTACATATAAAATAATAAGATAAAGTATTAAGATCAATGTTTAAGGTTGTTACATTGATAGGAGCTATCTCAAAACATTCATGATATGTCCATTTAGAGATTCCCTCATATATGTTTCGATACATGGAAAAATGTGTGTGTGAATAATCAGAAAATTACCTAAATTATTTGGATCGCTTAAGTTGGAGAGTATCTTGACCAAGCTAAGCTTCTCGACGAGTGTGGAAACATAGAAGCTAAGGTCTTGACTGCGAGAAAAAATGTCATCTGACTTTGACAGCTGTTATCAAGAAAAGGACACAGGTCGTGTGTCATTATTATTATCGATTCAGATTCTACGAATGTAGCTATTTGAAGAGACACATACCTATGTCAAATTGTTCCTTCAAAGGAACAATTTGACAATCTCTGTTATCGCGCCATTGAGGATGACTAATATATAGAACTTTAGTCTAATTATAATATCCATAAAGTAACAATTATTGCATAAGTTATTTAAAATATCTTCCACTGTTGAAACTTTGACGATATGAGATTATAATCTAACTTCTACAATATACTAAGATTGTATGATATATATACATTAGCAACAGAAAGTTCGTAAACATCATTTTCAGAAGATGTCCATCTTCGAGGTAATGATATATAAGTTCTACTAAGGCAAGTATCATACCTTTTGCTTAATAAACTTCAAACATCCTTTCTTAGGTTTTTCACATTTTATTATTCCAGTGTCAAATAATAACTGTATATTGTATTTGTATCTTCAATCCTGTTGAAGTTTAAAGACATTTATCAGTGATTTGATTGACGTATAATATACGTAATTCTCTTTCGATTGGATATTTCTTGAATTAGATATAAAATACACAGATTTTTTAAATTTATTAAAAATTATCATAATGTACAGCAATGATAATGATTATATCGGTTTATAAAATTATTAGAGTCACAACAAAATAATGAAAAAAGTAAATCATAAATGATTATTTCGTTAACCATAATTGCTCCGATTATTAGTTTCGAATGGATGGATTATTATTGCTTCAAGTATCTATATTAATTAGGCAAATCATTTGATTGCACTGAAGCTATATAAGCTAAAAAAAAATTCACTGTGGAATATGATATATCTAAGATATACTGATAATTAATTGGATTGTATGCACAATTTTTTATTTGCATTATTTATGCTATATATTTTGCTAATAGCTTTACGTAATCGATATCTACATTAAACTATTATTTCATCAATTATTGTATAAGTAAGTTCATCAATACTGTATTATCAAGTTCAATTAAACTTCTAATATTTTAAAACGTAATAAATTATTATAAATATTCATTTATTTAGGAAAAGATAGTACGATCAAATTCATGGACGAAATATAACAAAAACGTGCGAGAAAAAAGAACTTCAGTACTGCGTTACATCACAATAGCAGCTGAACATTCACTGGTGCAGTTTTTTATGTTGCTCGAATATGTATTTTGGTGCATTTAATCTTTGATGATTTGGCCTAAATCGCATAAGTTTTGTGTTGTACTTTTATTAAAAATTTTTTTAAGAATTTTTAATAATTTAATAATTAAGCTTTTTTGTAAATATAAAATATAAAGTTAAAGATTAACTAACAACATTTTAACTTGCTGTGGTATGATAATATTTCAAAAACATTTTTTATATATACCTTTACTCAAATTTATATATTTTTTACGACACAATTTTTATTTTTAATCATTGTTCTTATATGAAGTGCTTTTGTAATAGAAGAAGATACTATTATAATGCAAGAGCTCGGGTCACAATAGCGAATTTCAGTAACATAATTTATATTTTCCTTACATTAAAATATTACATTTTAACCAAATATTCTTAATTGATTATAATTAAATTAAATAAGCATTAAAAAAATGTATTATGAATTTATCATAAATTTGCGTTTCTCGTACGGAAAGCAAAGCTTTCGGTACTCGATGCGTGTTTATTCCAACTTTCGCTCCGCTGCGCAAGACTGAAAAACGTCGTATCGGCCTCGGGCGCAGTAGCGCCCTCGGACGTAATATACTATTTACAGTCCTGCGCAGCGGATCGTAAATGGAACTGACAGGCATCGAGTACCATAAGCGACAACTTACGGTACGAGGTTACTGTTAGTTCCATTTTTGTCCGCTGCGCAGGACTGTAATAGTATATTACAGCCGAGGGCGCCACTGCGCCCGAGGTATGTATAACGTTTTACGTAACGATTTTAGCGTAACGACAAACGTTAAACGCGTAAACGAAGTTTACGGCACGAGACCTTGATAGTTCCACTTTTGTCCGCTGTCACTGACGCGTAAAAAAGTTTATGTATAGATAAGAAGTTAGCTTTTAACGCCAATTAATTTACTTTTAAAACCAATCAAATTACAGAGATTTTTTGACAATTCTAATTTTGAAAATTGTTTGACATTCCAATGTCTTTAAAGTATAGGCTAAGTAAAATTGTCAGAATAAAGTAGTCACATTTACAAAACAAATTAAACAAGAAATAATTATAAATCCTAAAGTAAAAAGTTGATGTTACCAATGAAGTTAGCATTATAGTTATTATTCATGCGTAACTATTTTTTAATTTGACAGCTTCAATGTTTATTTATTTAACAAAAAAATTTTTTGACAGCTTTAATGTTTATAAAGTTAGTTTGTATGTAAAGATATTTTTATTTCATAATTTATATTGTGATAAGTAAATTGAAGTAATTATCAAGTGAATTAATATATTAAAAGTAGATGTTACATATATGTTTGTTAAATACAGTTAAATCGACATTTAATAAAGAGATATTTAATTGTTAGATTGCCATTGAATAAGAATTTTTGATCTGGAATAAAATTATTTGTTATATTGAGAAAAACTTATTATTATATTTAATGACTTATGTTATATTATTAATAAATGTAATACTTTCTTTTAATTCAAATGCAACAAAATGTATTTTTTGAAATATCAAATTATAATCTTAAGTTGTTAATTTGTAATTATGCAATTTAACTTTATTGAGCAAATAATTAAACAAATGTGGAGAACAAATTGAACAAAAAAAAAGTAACAGTACTACTGTTTATTATGTTTAACAGTTTTTATTCGTCACATATTATCTTAGCCCTTAATCTAAGCATGTTTTATTAGTTTTTGTAAACGAATAAACAATTTACAAAGAACTATTCCTTAATAATTTACAAAGAAATTATTCCTTTAATTAAATTAAAGAACTCCTTATTATTTTATTGAAATATTAAAATATAAACATAATATTAGAATAATAACTTAGAATAGATAGAATTCTATATAAGATAGAAATCGTAAAAATAATAATACACATAAATTAGATTCGTCATGTCCATTAGTAATCAACTTCTGTAAACTTTTATTTAACTGACAACAAACTTCTTTTTGATGAAACTTCTTCCGATTACCGATCCGATATTGACCACTCTTGAATTGACTATTCTGAAATTTCGGTCGACGCGTCATTTCCGATTTCAACTCGAATATACAAATACTCACTTGAATAACACTCCGATAGTATCGAATACAAAGCAATGAATTTTATGACATTGTTCACTGAAAATGTTACAGTCAAATCTTTTGTTTAAACTTATTTTAAAAACAAATATACAAGATTTCGATCCACAAGTATTAGTTATAAATATCTGATATCTATTAAAATTATAATAATTTATAGAAATCGGATTAATTAAAAATTACATCAAATTAAAAATACAAAAACTGTAAATTCGTTCTACCAATTCATAAAATTAGATCCACTTTTACGTTCTTCGTATATAACTGCGTTTTTGTTTCATTAAAAAAAATTGTATTCATTAAAAAGAAAAATTATTATTCTTTGCCTTTATCGTACAAAGGAAAACAAGAAATACACATGTTAGAACAATTAAAACGTTACTAATTGGAGTCTAATTGTTAACTATTATCATAATAAGCCTGAAGGCCTGTTGCAAATAATATTCTACAGCATCTTGTAGTATATACATTAATGTATACTCTAATCTCATCTTTGAAATTAATATTTAAAAACAACGCATTTCATTATTATACTTGAATAACAAAAAGAGAATGCAACATCAACGTTTATCATATCCTCATCAAATCCTTATCAGATCCATCATCGAGTACAAAGTGTGAAAAAATGTAAATCTCAAAGTACCAATGTGCTGAGAAAATACCATTCTATACGATCCGATAACTTTTCATGTTTCGTGAAAGTTCGGATTTATTCAATTTCCAAAAGTTGGAATCAAAAATCGTCTGAAACTCTCAAAGACATGGACATTTCAGATTTTGCTAAATTAAAAAAAACGGAGGATAAGAAATATAAAATAAGAAACAAATAAGAACTGAAAAATTGTTTCCAAATTGTTGAGCTTTTTTCTCATAAAAAACAAATATATCCTGCATATTCAGCCGATGTTTATTAGTTGTCCGGTTAGCGCTCGATTAAATACAACCCCTCTGGTATTCATGCTTCGGAGCTTAATAACAAAACTTGACGAAATCTCATGAAAATTATGATCCCCGGTTTATATTCCCAAAGCTCATCAAAATCTCTCTGGAACAATAGTCGGCACTCCTGTTACATACCCCGACAAGACATAACAGAACTCACCCGCAAAAAGTAAACTTAAAGTTAGAAGGACGCCCTTCATTTTTGCGAGTGTCATCAAGTGTCCAATTGCCGCATCGTCAGTCACTTAATTTTTAGTCCCGAGCCTCGTCGCGTGGTGTCTTTTTTCACTCACTTTCTATTTTCTTTTTTGTCGATAAACTTCACTCGAATTACTTTCTTGTACCCACTAAAACAGTTGACAATTCGTATTTACATCACAAGTGTCACTAATGCAACGTACCTAAACATGAAGCCCACTAATGAAATTGCACTTTATTATCACTCTACGTGCATTCAATCAAGTTAAAACCTCGAAGGAAAAAAACATCTCAGCACGATTCACAATTTATTACGCATAATTGGACATCCCGTTTGACACAGGTCCAACAAACAGAGTTAATTGAATTGAAACAGCATTGGCTTTTCACATGGCGCGATATTCAAACATCCGTTGAGGATAAAAGAGCGAAAAAGTGTTGTCACATATTTAAAGCCTTACACGAGACTGCCGTCGGAAAAGCGTTGATGTTATATACACATGCCAGCGTATAACTATATATATGTGTACATATACATCTACATATATATATACAGGTGATTGCGCAATAGAGGATAAACACCGTCTTCGTACGTATCCTGACCGGGACTTCGGCACACTGACGTCCCGAGATTTTGCGAAGCGATATTCGTCCAGGACCGATATACCTAATATCGGAAGCGAGGATGGAAAACGGAAGTCAAACGCAAACGCACGCGCAGGCGCAATGAAGGCGAGGCGTCCAACGTCCTCCCTGTAGGGCTACAACCTGGCTAGCGGTATCGCGAGACTTCTCCTTCTCTTACAATGCTAGGCATTAGCGAGACACTTTAAGTCTCTCTGTTCGGCGTTACGATGATCCTCTTACATTTGGAAGGGGACAAAAATACTAAGCTGATAAGAGGTTGACCCGCAAAGAGGCAAATCCTACAATGCCGCCACCACGCGCTTTATCTCACCGAGCTCTGCTGCACTTTACCTAAGTTTAGGACCAATGTACGCGATGTGCAATTATTTATGTATTACAGAAGAGATAGTATACATTTTTTTTTCTGTAAAAAATCGCTCAATATACTCAGACAAAGAAGGTATGAGGATTTTGGAGTTTGAGAACTATAAGAATCGACTATTGCAAGTGCAGTGAATGAAAAACAAGCAACTCGTTTGTTGGTTATAAGTTAAGTTGATTATACATTTGCATAGGTTTGATAAGGCTTTGATAACCGCTGCACTGAAATTAAGATGTCATAGTGATGTGCGGAAATTTGCAAAAACTCAGTCAAATTTGTTAAGAGTTTTAATGATTATCATATTATTTTATATGATAGTGATGATACGTAAAAGAGCATTCGCCTGAATATTTAAAGACTTATTCTCGGAAATAACTAATAAGTTTTAATTATATTTGTTCCTTTCACTTTTTAGTTTTATGCGAATGCATTTATCTATTTCTCATTGATATTAAGCTGATTGATCGTATTAAATCAATCCTTTTTAATTAATTTTTTACAAAGTAATAAGCTTTATTAAATGTTACTTTATATCGTCGATTTACTTTTTGAATTAAAAATTTGTAATGAAAAACATATAAATGTTTTTATTAAATAAGAACATATTTTTGCATGCAAAATAAAGAATCTTTTTATTATTATCTTAATATACTCATCTACATGAATTATAATTTTGCCAAATATTGATTATTCATGCATATTTTCTACATGCAATATACTGTACACAAGGAAGTAGATCAGAAAAGATCTTTATATTCTGCACGTAATTATATTTACTTTCACGTAACAGTGATCTACAATCACACCATTTTCATTCTTTTGTTCCACTAATTTCTGATTTAAATAAACATTTCAAATATAGGGGTAGGTTCGGACTTTTTCCTTTGTTTTTTTACATGATTAATAATAGGTTAATTTGGTATTACAATTTTTTAAAACTAACTTTATTTCTAGTCTGATCGAATATGATTTATTCTACTGAAATGTTATCAGTTTTCTATTAGTGAGCGTATGACGTATAAGAAAGTATTATTATATAATTTTGCACATTACGTAAAATACATTTTTGAGTGAACTCCATGAACTCTAAAACGCCTTGAAATCATAACTACGTATTACGAGTATCTGGAGGATACTTACGATGCAATATAACATTTCTTGGAAACACCTTAGCTACATTTTCAATGATTTGAATATGTTTAATAAACATAATATATGTTTGTTTACTCAGACGTACAATTTAGATTAAAGCAAACAATTACACAAAACTAAGTTTCCCATTTATTATTTTTATTAATAAAATATAAAAATTTAAAAATTATATTATTTATGTTTTTTATTTTATACAATTATAATTAATTCTGTGGAATAGTCTAGATTCATAAAGTATAAAAAATCAGTTATATCAATGCTAAGCGTAAATCTTAATGTATGGAAATTTGCCAAAATAATTATCTAAATAGAGAGAAATAATTTAGTCAACTGTAAAATTAATTATCTCAGGCGGAATCTGCAATTGTTTCAGACCACTAACTGTAATTGCCATAAATAGATAAAATGATTGTAATAAATACAAACTAGAAAAACCTTTAAACATTTGTTTAACATTTTAAGTTAGTATTGATGTACAATTGATTTAAAATTAATAGTAACAAATGTTTAAAAATAGATTCTCTTACTATTTTGATTTCCGTTTCTCAAGTTGTTACTTTGATTTACCTGATTTTTGAAATTATTAGATGTATAATAAAAGTAAGTTTCAAAAAAATGCATTTTTTCTGAAACGGAGTTTCTTTTATTAAAGTCTGATGATATTAAAAGTATTATATATTTTTATTTACACAATTATTTTTTTCATTTTAATAAGTAAGTAAAGTCTGAGAATTTTGAAATTAAATATAAAAACTTGCTTATCACATAATATTCCTTAGCTTTTTGTATTACAAGTCGGAAAAAAGTTTTTTTACTGAACCTAAGAAGTTCTTTACCGTCACATAGTTTTTAAAAAACCACTCCAAAGTTAAATTGAATTTACATTCTACTATAAATCGTGCTCTTCTTAATTTGTTCCTTCACTTTATCTGTATTTGTAGAAACATCTCTGTCCACTGACATGCTAATTTAGCTCTGGTATTTTGTCATTTCAACTACAAAATGTAAGATAATATAGGAGAATCCTTATTTCTAAATTTAACGCAACTGAATATGCATACTTTATCTACTTTGTATTTAATATTAAATCTATACATAATATATGTGGTATTACAATATTATTTAATGAATTAAATTTATTATAATTATATTATAATTATCTTATGTATTTTAATATAAATATAATTAATAATAAATATTAATAAATAAATTATTATTTTATTATTATTTTATTATTAATTAATAGAAAATATTAATTAATAATTTTACATATTTTAAATATTTTTATGCATTTTTATTTAAAAATGGAACTTTTATTTAGAAATTACTTTAAAGCTATTTTCAAATTTGTGGGAAACATTTTCAAGAAATGTGTAAAAATATAAAACATTAAATTGGATTCCATAAAATGTAGTTAAGTTTTTTTGCAATTTTTAAAATGTTTGATTTCCGTACGATTTTTCGACTTAAAACATATAAAGATATGTGATCTCCTGTATATAATTTACGTAAATTGTCTTTGGTTAATCGTATAAGTGGTTTTACTTACATTTTTGAACGGAAAAAATTGTGTTGTTAAGTTTAGTCAGTACGAATTTATTTTACTTTAAATTTCAAGTTGGTTGGTGAAAATATCTTACGTTTATTTAATATTTCAACAATATATGTATAATATATTTTCCAATTTAAATGCTACGTATATGTATTAAAAACAAAAGAAAAAAGAGGTAATTTCAACAGAATAATTTGATAGTGATATATTAATTGCATGTATAATTTGTCGATTATATCATTTTGTAACTCTGTCCGAGATATTTATGTATATGTCACTGCACCACCCAATAAAGTCAATCCACACCATTAAATTTCGAGCTATTGTCTAATCCAGTATCAAGCCAGACCATAACTCGAATAGAATAGATATACGGCAATCCGATCATGACCACGTAGAATCCCTAATTCCATTTCTACTAGTAACTTCTAATGAAGCTCGAACAGACTTTTAATTAAAAAACATAAATGAACAAAGTTTATTGCATATATTCATATAATAACATGTATGCATTCTGAAATAGATTTAGTTATGGTAATTAAGTGAAATCGTGTTACACATAACGTGAATTAATTTTAATTGACAAATTCATCTTATTTTTAATATTAGTTTGTAATGTATGTATCGCAAAAATATGCCTCCAAAGCCTATGACATTTTGGAGGTCTAGGACTATTTTTTTTTCAAAATTTGGTTGAAATTAGTTCAGTAAATTTTACGTGATTGACGAACAAACAGAATTTGATTTTTATATATTAGTAAGGATTAGCTGAAACTTTATTACCCTATAACTCCCTATGACTATGAAATATATATTCTCGGCCTCACCTGAGTAACTCACCTTTTTATCACTCAATGAATCTCTTTATTAGGTTCATAGAGGGGGTAGTTTGAGACCCCCCCCCTGCGTAAAACGTCATAAAAATGTCAAAAACAGGTCATGGGGATATGATGGGCATTTTCATTTTTGGAAAATTTAAAGCAGAAAGAAAATACAGCGTTAGGTCTCCAAAAATAAGCTTTACAGTTTGGGGATACATATACACTTCAATTCAAGATTTCGAGAAATTTAAAGACTTAAAAAAATATTCTATAAAAAAAATATATTCGTGTGAGAGTACCGAGGGATGTGATGTGATCCCGATGATACCCCTATGACACCACTGTATCACCCTTACTACAGTGGTGTCATAAGGGGATCATCGGGATTTCATAGAAAACTATTGGAAGGACATCTGCTTTCGGGCGAAGTTCGCGAATAAGCTAGTAAGTCTATTAAATTTAATATTATTTTTTTACGTAACTTATGTATTAGACTTTTTCAAAATATTAAAAGAGTTTTGAATTTCGCCCTTCTTCTATAGTATATTTCTAAATCACGATTTAAAAAATGTAATTTTTCAAAGCGTGACTAATATTGCTTTCACTGTATGTACTAATAAACAATTCTAAGTAATCTGAGTATTGAAAGTAAGTTACTCACTTTATCTGCATGTTGTAAAACAGAGAAACTTTATAAATTTTTCTTGAAATAAGATGTGTAACTTAGATCCATAAGCCATATGATTTTGTATGACAAAATAAACAGTCAATAAAATAGCAAACCAACAGAATGTTGGAAAGTCAATCACTAACAAACAGTCGCTAAGTCAAGATCTCTTGATACTTGATAGTCGCTAAGTTCAAGGTGCTATAACAATCGCATAATAAGTTTAAATTAGATTCGAATGACGAGTAATGTAAGGTGATGTTCTTTCAATATATATGTATGTTCATATCATGTGAATAAATGGACGTTTTCAACAACAATTAGTATTGTACACATTGTACAGTATTTAAAGCTTGAAAGTCATATAATGTCTCATGATAAAACATTATACACGTAGGACAAAGTTCCTATAATTTTTGTAGAATTGTATAGAAAAATTTACTGAACTGTACATTAACTGATGGACAAAGTAAAAAAAACATCACAATTTATAGAATGTACAATATACATTAATATTTACATAACAAAAGTTATTATAGAGTACAGTAAAAATTACGTTTCAGTATCTGAATTATTTTAGTCAGTGAAAAACTGTTGTGTTTACAAACAT
>JABFPJ010003698.1:0-15470 GCA_022817425.1 Gryon sp. ZL-2020
AATAAAGTATATCAGGCGATTCTCTCACTTTTTTAATTCATTTTTGTCTTTTTCTTTTATTTTTTCATCTCGTAATTTTCACACACGACCTTGACTAGTTTTTCAGATGACTGATATATCGCCTTAAAAGTTCTCATGTATTTGCTAAAGTATAGTATTACTAAATACTTTGCTTGTTTCAAAATGAGTTTTCGACTTTTCTCTCGAATTAGTCTTTTTGCTGTTTTGAAAAACTTATATGAACTTTCAAATTGATAGCTTAAAAAAAATATTTATTAGCTTTATTTAAATATTAAAATTTTAGTATTTTTTCAGTATCATTAAAGTTATTAAAAATTATAACTTTATTTACTTAAAATTTGAATAATTGAAAATATTTTATAGTTTTTTGTGATCAATATTTCTTATTTACACTTGTCTTTGAGTTTATATTGACAGAAATAGATTAGCATTTTAAAAACGATTAAATGAAAGATTAGTTATTTAATAATTAACAAATAAGCAAACGTAGATTATTATATTAAACTAAATAAAAGTAATAATTAAATTAAATACATAAACGTTAAGTTGATGTATTCATCCCGTAAAAGAGAACTTTTGACGTAGAAAAATAATTAGCGGATAACACAATTCCGACTTCAAAATTCCGATTAATTATTTATTATTAAAGAATGCTAATGATATAACAAAACTCTGCTCTATTGAAATGCGTGCTACAATTTTAATAAAGCGGATATTTTAAAAAATTAGATTAAAGAATGTTGGATGTTTTAATCTAATTTTTATTTCTTTCTTAAGTACTTTAAAAAATAAAAAAAAATAATTAAAAATTCATTTGAAATAGCTAAAATTGCAAAATGTAATTAAGAGACATTTTCCTGCACTGAATAAAATATCAATCAAGTAATTCATTAATTGTTAGTTAATTAAAAAGCATGGAAGCACAAACTTTTATACACCCAAAAAACTGTAATCATTTCAATATAAGGTTAAATAACAAAACAAAATTTTTTTTAGCTAAACGCGTATATATTTGATTTTTTAAATTCGATAAAACGGAATAATAGAGTTAATTATTTACAACTGTATAGTGATAATCCGTGAGTTTCAATCCAAAGTAAATGAATCGACATTTGTTGATCGTTGACAGTAAGAAAATTCGTGAATTTGATTCCAATAAAGTTTAATTAAAGAACTAATAAAATGTTTGTCAATGTATTGAAAGGAAATTCTACTTCAAATAACAATTGATAATGTTGCACTACATGTTTCAACTTTATTCACATATTTGAGTGCAATAGTCGAAACATCGAAACAACGATTAAGGTTTCAAATTAATAGAATTTACAAAATTTACAAAAGAAAATTTCAATTACGAAGTACGCATAGAAATAATAAAAAACATCGAAAATAGTTAAACTAAATTATTATACATACATTTTACTTTTAAAGCATATACATTTAACTTTGAAACTGAGAGATAAAGTGATTAAAATACTTTGCTTGCAATCATCAAAAGATGAATGAATGAATATTGAAAAACCATCATAATACAGAGATCCATCAAAATCGAAAATATAGGAACGAATGGCCGTATTTGAACTTGAGTTCACTTCTTGAAACATAAAGTCGTTTAATCCTGCAGTCATATTGAATTCGTTGACTCAATAGTAATTCCTTTTGTAAGGAATAGTGGATTCTGAATGTTGCATGGCTTTTAGTGGTACGATCGTATTCGTAAAAGGACGATTTCAATTGAATATTCCGCTAGATCTTTGGCCATCTCAACGTTTACTTCTCGTAATCTGCATATCGAGATTTCCGTAGCGATATCGGCGTTCCACGTTAAGAGGTCCTCTAAATGTCAATGTTGACTTTTATGTGGGAATAGGAAGAAGAATACCAACGTCACCAAGAACGAATATTAAATTTAAAAGCTTTTTATATAATATTTATACACTTTTTTCTAATAAATTTAGACAAAACAGTGAAACAAAAGAAACACAAAAAATGGGAATAAAGTAGATGAAGAAGCATAAATGTGTTACGCAAGAATGCAAGATAATGAAGGTGTATTACGTGAAGGACACGACCGGCAGAAATTCGATAAAAATAAAATACAAGGGAGAAGTATATGCTCGTTCTTTGTGACAGAGAAACTAAGTATACCCAATCTTTATAGAAAAGACTAATGGAAAACGTTTCGAAAAAATTCACTTTGAGAAGAAGAAAGGGAAGATACGCAGATGTGAGTTACGTCTTTGTACGAACAAATGGAAATTTAGTATTTGTTTAATCAATTGAGTGGATAATTCACTGACGACAATATACTTGAAACTTGCGTATTTTTTCATTCAAACAATTAACATTTCTTCTCATCAAAACGTACTTAATTAAAAGCGAATAAGGAAAAAGTTGATCAATAATTGAACAGTAATTTGGTCCAAGTATTAGTATTACAGGTTGTTCCAAGAACAATTTGTATTTTTTTATCAATCAACATTTTCCGATTAAGCAAGTAACCGAGGAAATAAAAGTACCCATACTACATGGAAACTCCATTGTTGTTCTTTAACAGTAATTTTTTGCCTTTCAATGTCTTTTTTATATTATCTTTCCAAACTTTCGATTATATTAGATGAGAAAGTTTCATTTGATACTTATATGCAAATTGGGTTACTTTCAATTAAAGTGTAACGGAAAAGTCTGCTAGTTTTAATAAGAGTGACAGCGGCATAAGTTTTGCTTTAATTCTACAAACCGTGAAATTGCTTAGGATAATATAAGTTGTAACCAGAGCGGCTATTAGTAAGATTGATGACAGGCTACAGTTTGGTAATAACAATTAATTGGCTTTTCATTGAATATGTATATATTGACGATAATAATTGTTGCGGAACAAAACTGCAAACAAAAGGGAGAAACCACAATTGATCATCAAAAGTTTATTCGACAGTGAAAAAAAAGATAAACAATCACAATTCAATTACGATAAACGAAACGACAGGGTGGTATACAAAATAATAATTTGTAAAAGCCGATGTTTCAACGCCCCTACAGAAGTACTCGTTTTTCGCTACACTAGCAATAATTTACAGTCAAAAGTTCACTGAGACAAACAAAACTATTCGCTTTTTTCTTGTTAGCTCAGGACCGCATGGCACATTTTTATAAGCTAACATTTTTTCATAAAAAAACATACACTATCAAAAAGTTTATTGATAAAGGACTTGTGTGTGGAATCTCGTTTTTTGAACTTTCTCAATTTTGGCATCTGTGAAAAATGTGATTGCGAATTTGGCATCGGTAACACAGAAAAGTTCTTTCACTGATCATGTAAGGCACCCAACTACATACCATATATTTTTCGTCGCTTTTGTTTACACTCATAAATCATACTTTTCACATTTGAAATACGACGAATGAGCAGAGTTCTATCAATTGAAATACAAAATAATAACAATTTAATTTGCAAAACAATCTTTTTTATTTAGTTTTTACTAAATTTGTAAAGTTTGAAATTATGATATGTAGTTTTATAATGGACTTTTCAAAAAACGTGAAAATAAAAGTAAATCCAATTGTCTTATTCGATCTGTATGTTAGTAGAATAATGGATTTAGTTACACAAATATTTACAAAGGCTTTCAAATATTTACGCTATCAGTTGTTAGTTCGATCCGTGCAGATTAGGATGTCTGAGTACTATCTGCATTTTTAAACGAAACAATTCAACCGATTTTTAGTGCATCGACTGTGAAAGCAGGAAATCACTTTTAAAAAAAAGTTTAAATGATCGCCATGAAAAATTGATACACTAGTTCACTATTGTAGATTGAAATTACTATAGATAAATCTACATTTCAACTTGCTTGTTTGGAAATCTTTTTCGTACATAAAAAAATGCTATCAATCAAATTTATGGACATTTTAATATATAATTTTTTAATTTTTTATATATATATAATTTATTAATGTATAGTTTTGCTAAAAATTAGTAAATTTTATTTTTGATTTAATTTTATTACATCTTCCGTAAAAATAAATATTGAATTAGTTTTTACTTTTAATAATTTGTTTAAAGATAAATACATTGTTTTGTACAAATTTAATTGGATTAGTATTGTTAAACTTATTTTAACAAATAAAAATTTTCAATTACAAGTATTAATATCAATAAAAAAAACATTGTTCAAAAATCTTCACTGCAATTGATAAAAAAAAGTTATATTTCATTTGATAACATTTTTGAAATTTTCTATTCGAATTTTTACGTATCTCTCGGTTGTTTTGGAATACGTAACTTTTCAATTATTTAAATTTTCTATAGAAGCCATTCAAAGAAGGAATGTTGTCAAAATGAATTTTGTATCGATTTTGATGAATCATCATGTTAAAAATTACTTTAAAAGCAAAATAGAAATCTACATTTCTGCGTTTCTCTGCCAACAATATTACTAAACCGAATTTTTCGATGATATTAGACGACGAATGTACAAATTATCGAAATTTCCTAGCACAGAAGTATACATACGTAAAGGATGCTCCAATATATGCAACAATTTCCATTTAGAAATTGATTTGGAGGTGGGGAACCAGTTGGCTTCGCTGAAAGTAATGATGAAAACGTGAATGAAAGTGAATGAACGGAGTACTTCGTTGAAATAAGATGAATGCATGATTCATCATGGAATAACTTTTCTTGCAATGCAAATTAATTGAGTATACAAAAACAAATCGGAAGAAGATATTGTGTATGAACATAAAACGGAAAAGAACATAAAACGCTAACGTTAAAATAGATGGAGTCATTGACCGCTATATTTTTCATAAGCTTTATTTTGAATATTGCTTTCCTTTCAGTCAAAGTCACGAATAGTTCTAGAAAATGGCCAAAAAAGAAATAGAAAGCGAGAAAGAAAAAGAAAAAAGAAACAAGTCAACAACAGAATAATTTATCAACTATTGTCAGATTGATTTATCAGTCATTAGAACATGTATTTTGTAGTGTATAGCTGAAACTTATGTAAATCATTTATATCAGATGAATAATTCAATATTATGTGTTTGTTAAATAGTCAATTTGTCAATCGTTTAATCCAACAAATGTTCTCTTTATTGTCCCCCATTTTTCAAAAAGAAATTAGTTTACTGATTATATTATATATAAACTAATGTATATTATGGATTGAAATATACTGAAATTAGCTAAATTTATTTCGCATCTATAGAATTTGACTAAAAATACCATTCAAATTAATGGAAATGTTTAGTCAAATTATTCGAAGAAAAATAAATTTTAAATTTAAATATGTTAAAAATATTATGTTAGAAGCTGTGCTGTGCCAAAGCCTTTGCAATAACATTGGGACTCTCGGTACATTTTATTGAACGTAACATGAGAGTATTCACATTCGATAATAGAATATACAAAATATTCCAGTCTGACTGTAAAGTTCTTCAATTCGACGATTATATTAGGAAAGTAGAGAAAGTAACGACAAAACTTAGAGGCGACAAGAATATTTTCGTTTTTCACAAAAACGAAAAATATTTTTAAAGTTAAAATTAATTTCGAAGAAAAAAAATGTGTGATTATTTATTACATTAAAAAGTGTTATTTTGTACTTGTTGCGAATTATAAAAATAAACATAACTAATGCATTTTCTTCGTTTAACTTTTGTACAAAAAATTAAACAAAAAAATTAACATAAAAGACATTTCAAAAACTAAAATTCGAAATCAAAGAAATATTTGCGCGACAAGATAAATTGTTAGACGTTTATTTTTATTTTTCTTTTTTTTTTCAAAAGATTAAATTGAAGATGATAAAGCAAAAATCTCTGTGAGAAAACATGCATAAATATTCGCGATACGTACGCTGTTTCGTCGCGATTTCAATTACAGTGCACATTTCCATATTTCGGAAATAGTCGGTTAAAGCAGTCATCGGCTGAGTTTTTTTGGGTTGCACCGTTATTGACTCAATTGTCGCGCGGCAGCGTAATTTGTAAATGAAGTTAAGAGCGAATTTGCATGCGTCCATTGTCGCCCGCAAAAACGCACATCGTATTGTCTCTAGTTCGCACGAGTACGAACCGTGTCAATAGGAAAACAAAGCAAGCACTTTGGCGAAAAGTTTGCTATCTTTGAACATAGCAAGACACACAAAAAGTACAAAGAAAACACACAAAAAAACTGCAAGCAAAATAGAAAACCAAAATAAAAGCAGAAGATAATTAACAAATTAAGTAAAAAACTATGCTTTTATGTTTAAAAGTAATTTTTAAATTTAATTTAAATGTTTAAATTTAAAAATAAAATTTAAATATATACGATAATTTAGAAATGATAAATCTTAATAATTGATAAAAAATTGATTATTTTATAAATTACTTTGTGTGATTAAATTGAAAAATAAATTATGTACGAAAACGTAAACCAAAGAATATTTTTGTTAAATATGAATAAAATTGCGTATAATATTCCAGAAGAGCAATCTTTGCAAGTTATGAAAGCAACAATTTCGTACTACGACTAATAAATCGTGCGGGAAAAAGCCAACACATATCAACGTCGAGAAAATTTAAATTCTAACGAAGAATGGGAATATCGAGAACTTTTACCGAATGTTTTCAAGCACAGAATTATAAATACTTTAAATCAATTTAACATATCAGTACAAAAATAAATTTTCTTTATTTGAAAAAAATGAAAATTTCTTTTCATGATCTCATAAAAAGTGATTAATATACTTTGAAAGATATATAATTAAAAAATATTACTTTAAAATGACGTTTATAATACTGCAACTTTAGTTCAATTTATCAATTAAATTCTTAAATTTTGTCTTTAACAAATCAAGTGCTAAAGTGATTGCAATGCATTCATATTCGTACTCGTTTGAAGTATGTATTTATATACCCACGCAAAGATCAAGGGACAGTTGGGAGAATACGAAAAACGACGAGAAACGAAGCACCAGCTCGTTCAGTGTTTATTCAGAGTACAACGTTTTCACAGTCATACGCTCTGTGTGTCTATCTTCGACTTTCTGGGGCGTTTCATGTGTGCGAGCAAATTCATTTAAAAAATCATCTTTATAACCTCGATTGCTTTTATTTCAGTTGCTGATATCAATAAATTAATTTCACATTGGCATTGAGTTCTTAACATAAAAGGCGTTTGATTTCGATACCAGTGAATTATTGGCATAGATTTTTCATGACACCATTCAGATTCGCTTCGAATGATTGCGTTGGTCGTTAACTCCCAAGCGGTTGAATGTTCAGGTAAAATATCGTCGCTAACAGGTCTTTGCGAATTTATTGGGAATTATGTAATTAAATCGCACATAGATAATTGATTTCAAAGTTACGCTTGACGGCATTGAAATTGTTCCGTTGTCTGCTCACAAATTTGCTGAAATTGGCTAACAAAATAATGCTTTTGGACTTTTCGCACATTTTATGCAAATTTGTTTTTAATATTTTCGCAAATATAGTTCTTTTTTAATATTTCGCAAATATATTATCAATGCAGCTCGTTCATATTCTTTACACAATTTATTGTATTTTTGTTTGAATTGCTGTTTATTATTTTTTGAACAAATGTCTTCATACATTGTAAATTCATTTTTGTTTGTTTTATATTATTATAACAAGAATATAAATACATTCATATTTAACAAGTTATTTAATTAACTTATCATTATACATAATTGGTTGAATAATACAATTTATGTAACCTGAATAATTAAATCAATAATATACTATACAATAATATAAGTAACTTTCAGTAATTAGATTTTTCAATAAATTTAAATAAATATAATTTAATGAATGAGACATTTAATTTAGTTATCATACGTTATTTTTTATATATATTTTATATATATTCTTTATATATATTATTTTATATAAAATTAATTTTTATATTGTTTTATATATTTTTTATATAAAACAATATAAATATAATATTAATTTCTATTTCTTTATTGCACATTGTGAGTGTAAAAAGAAAATAAAGTTTTTAGTAAAAAGGACAGATTTCTCTATAAAGCTGTATATCCCAGGTCTATCGCAATCCGGATGTAATTACTAAGATAAGGTAGAAGACGTGGAACTTCACGTACTTCCTTACAGAGACACAAAACTGGAATAAATGGCTGTGCCGCCGATCCTCGATTTTTTTCAATCCACTGTACGTTAAATAGGTCATAACATGAAAGAGATGACGGTCGTACACAGAGTAATGTTACTTCATTTCTATGTCTCGTAAAAGAGAAGAAAAAAAAAGTTACAAACAGCTGTCATTTATATTCATTCAAAACTTCACTAATGTAATTTACTTGATCGAATAATGAAATAGTAATTACGAGTGAAAAATTTTGATTGTGCAAAATTAGAACTAAATCAGCCAGAGAAAAACTTTTCAACAGACAATATTTCATTTATCACGTAAAACTTTTTCAGTTGTTCGCTTAATTGTCAGATATGTTTTTAGTAAAATGATTTGATCGAATAAAGTTTTAACTCGATATTTATTTATGTTTCTGATCATATTTTCTAATTAGGTTTATTATGATATCAACTTTTATTCATTATAAAAGCTTTATAATAAATTAATATAATAAACGTCATTCATATTAAATTAGTAATATATTGATTTTGAAGTGCTCTTTAATTATGTAATGAATATGATTTATTGTAAAAATATATATGAAAGTAAATTAAATATTTAGAAACAAATTACTAATAATTCAAATATGAAATTTATTAATGAATTTACTTTGGATGTTCCGTTTAGTGACTAAATTGAATATAATTTTATTGCAAATTTCTCTTCATAAAATCTTTAATACCACACATTTCTCACAATACGAATTTTAAAAAAGTTATTATGTCACTCTTCAGCATATTAAACAGCAATTCCTTATGCAGTATTTTTCTAAGTATCTTCTCAAATATTTGCTTATCTTCTATTTCATTTTTAACTGCATGCATTTCACATATGTAGTATTACATTGTTTTTTAATATTGTTTGTCGAAAAAGAAAGAGTTCAACAAATAAATGATCAAGTATTCTTTCGTCGAAAATAATTTAATTTATCGCAGTAATATTTGTGTATTATAATATCACCAATATTTAATAAATAATACTTAATTAAAAATAATATTTAATTAAAAATAATATTTAATTAAAAATGTAAAACATTATTTGAAAATAATAACTGTAGTTCGTATTTTCTCGTTTTTGCAAGCAACGCGTATATTCATAATAGCAAAGTTAACTATTTCATTTTCTCTCTATTTTTTTCTGCCGTTCTTGTGTAAAATAATTTTAATTTTCATCTTTAACAAGAATATTCTCGAAAAGAGAATTAATTCATTTATAACAAAGTGTGGTTTATTATTTTCACAACAAAATTTGAATTAAATTATGCTGAGCGCTCATCGAAAGCTTTTTCATCTTGCAAGATTTCTATATCTTCTTGGAAAAAAAATTCTTTCTAAGCTGAAGTTATGAGTATATAATTTGAAATAAAAAAATATTATCGAAAGATGTAATATTTCGTTGGATCTGGCGGTCGACTATGAGATTAATATGAAAAACTCAAAGACTAGACAAAATTGAAGTGAGTAGTGCAACTTCCTCGCACACAAATTCGCGTACAAATGAACCGCCCGGAACTACTGCACCAATTTGCAAAGCCAAGTATGGTTCATTGTGAGATACGCTGACTGCAATGATTCAAGCTTTTCTGACTCTTTTTTAAAATAAATTAATGAACGAACCAGAGGAGAAATCCTTTTTGTTTCGCAAACTTGAATTTTAGATTCCTTTCGGAAATTCTGTCTGACGCATTTCTGGATTTTCTACTTAACTTGACTTTTCATAGAATTGTTCGTTATCTAATAAAATTTATTTCAATTCACTTTTAGGCTTTTTAATGTTTGAATTTACAATTGATAAAATGTAAGTACATATTTTCAGTCTACAATTATTTGCTTTTGAAAAGTCATTATTTTACTGATAATTCATCATTGATCATTTTTTTAATGGTTCCTTTTTTTTTTATTTTTATTAGTAAATTAAATTTTTTGTTACTTTTTAATCTGTCATTTTAATATAAAAGAGTAGTTTTTTTTAATAATCCTTTGACATATTTCTTTCAATATATCGAGAATTTGCACTAATACACCAAATATTATATATTTTTTGTTAATTATTTTTGCCCAGTCTAAATATCCCATTACTTTTTACTCTGCAATACTAATTTTTTCTCGTTATTTTCAACACTTTTTTTTCATTTGTCGTATTTTCATATTACGATTCAATCATTTAAAAAAATATCATTAAATTTTGTTTAATATTTTTATTATTTCTATTGTTATGTATCATTTATCAGTTTGACTTATATTTCTTTATCTTTTTAATTAATTTCGTTAATTCATCTTCTGTACGTTTGTTCCCACACGTTTTCCATTTGACAAATAAGTTTTTTTTCTCCATCATATGGCCTTACATGCTTCATTGACATTCTTTCCTTCGTAATATCTCGTCACTAGAACTCTTATCTCTAACTTCTCTTTACAACTACATGCTTTTTACTTTATTCCTATTTTCTTATAATTTAATTTCGATTGTAATTATTTTATTAAAATACTCTATCTACAAAATTGTTGTACAAAATGTTTCAAAATACTGATTTTTATCATTCTATATTTATTTCATAAGATAAAGTTTGCCCATTTTTTTCTCTTCAGTGCCAATTTTATTATCATCACTTTCTCGTAATTCTTCTTTTTTCTTTGTGTTTGATGAATACATGTTGGTTAAACTGAATTTAAGATCTCTACCTCACTTTTAAAGTTCATTAATTTCGACTTACACTTTGTGCAGACGATTACCTCTAAAATTTTACGATTATGCTCTTTAAACAGTCGTTTTTATTGTGAGATAAATGAAAACCAATTGCTTATGTTTATTCAACAACATGTACATATGAATACAAAATAAAGTACATTTTGATATATTAATAAATTATGAATATTTCTATATTTTAATTTAAATGTTATACTATATTTTGATAAGTAAATTGATAAATACAGTTAGTGTAACAAAATAATCAACTGTGATAGCAAATGTCATGAAATTTCATGTCTCTTGACATAGGATAATTGGATCGTATTATTCTAATGTATGAAATATTATATCTATGTTTTCCGGAAAAGAAAAATATTCATATATATATAATATACTTACATATGTAAACCATTTTTTCCACAAATCACGAAATTACGTAATTTATTCAAAAGATTAATGTTATTTCGATTATTCAAGTGTTAAAATGTTTGTTTTGCATAAGAATAACATATAAAATATTATCATATAAATATTCTTTTATCTAATAAAAATGTGATAAAATTGCAATAATAAAAATGTGCAAAAAAGCAAATTTTTTATTTAACTTTTATCTGAAATGTAACCTTCACTTTAAACATTCTATTGTATAATACGAAAATGAACATTCTTGGAATCGCGCGTTTATAACAAAAGCACTCTTTTGACTCAAAGGGATCTTTTCAAGAGAAATGAATTTCTTTACAAGCAAAAAGTATTTATTTTACATTCAGCCAAATTTTAGTTGCATTGAAGAATCAACCCCTACGGCAACTCGTATCTTAAACACTTCTGAAGAAGGAAACATATAATTTGTTGTATACTTAACTTAACAGTGGTGAGCAATTTTTTTTCTTCCAAAGCCGGAAAAAATTAAACGACTCAACAAGAACAACTTTCAACATTACATGACAAAATTTCATTTTGCTGAATCTGACATTTTTATTCGAAAACTGCATAATGTAACTTCTTTGCATCTACACCCTTACCCATGAACGATACCGTTCATATTTTATGAAGGAAATTTACTTATTTTCAATTTTCGACAAACTTACGAGAAATTGACTTTTAAAGAAAAAAAAATATTTTATGGAAATGTGACTTTTTGTACAAAAATATATTAAATATACAATTCCCTATTTCATGAGAAATTCACATAATTCTATATCATATTTGAAATAATTTCACGTTGCAGAAGTAACTTTAGTAATAATAATAAATCATATTTAAACTAAACAATTTTAGTTAGTTTTTAAAAAATTATTGTAATTAATTAAAAAGAAAAAAAGAAACGTAAAACACACTTTTACGTAAGATAAAAATTTCACCTTAATTAAGAACAACGCGAAGTTGTTACTTAACACTTTGCAGTAGCTTAAGAGTAACGATTCAATCTGGTCAACAAATCAAATTGTGAAAAATGATTGGACACTGGCACCTGAGCCAGTCATAAATAAAAGTTCGTCGTTCGTTGGAATATGAAACTCGTTAATCGTCATTCGGATATTTAATTTAAAGTAACAATAGCGTGCGTCGTGAATTACAACAGCCGTGCAATTTGTACGCTTGTGAGTTTCCGGCTTGCGATCATCAATACTTATGGCTCTTCGGCTGCTAATCATTTTGCGCTGCTTGATGTGCCACGATGTGAATGAGAGAAAGAGAGATAGATCTTAGTCAGCGATTCTGCCGAATCGAGCAATTAATCACAACAGCTACAATATCGGTCACTTTGATCAAGAGAAACGAGCGAGATACCGAATATAAAACAAGAAAGACAGGAAACTTCATGTAATTGCACAATTGCAAATGTCGTCTGCTTATGTCTTGGTCTAATTACACTTTAGATTCGAACTTTCAAAAGAACTTGGAATCGTTCGTTTGAATTATTCTTCTTTTTTATGTCCGTTTACTTTTTGACTCAATAAAATACAAATATAAAAACAGAATATATTTTTTTAATGTTTAAAAAGAAATGTAACTATGGTAGTTTTTGTGTTTTCATTTCTATATCCACAATTAAATAATTTTTATTTAAATATCAAAAATAATAAAAATTAAAGAGTTTGAGCATAGAAAAATATTTACGTTAACTCAAGAAATGTTTATCTAATAAAGTTAATCCGATTTTTTGTCTGTGAATCTGTCTGTGAAAGCATTTTGATCAATTGCACTTTTCAGCCAGGTGCCAATACTACGTACCGCAGTTTGAACATGACAGTGGTAGACGGAATAGTTCTACCATTTCTTTTTCAATTGTTCCAATACGCTGGGAAACGAAAAAAAATGTTAAAAGAATGAATGTAATTTACTCGTTCTGTATTGAAAGAAGAAATTAACATAATTGAGACAATTTTTCACTTAAACAGCAAAATTAGATTTCACAGTGTAACGACATTTACATGAACATGACAAAGGCACATATTTAAGTGAAATATTCTATCTTAATTCAGACTATTATTTCTGTAACGTAAACGTTAACAGTATTTTTGTTCAGCATTTTTTTGTTGCTCTTTGATAAAATATATTCGATTTTAATAGTAATCATTAATCTTTTGATTAACACGAGCGAAAACTTTTATATTTCTAATAATTAATGAATAATGTTTTCATTTTTTTCATGATACTAAAGTCTTTGCGACAAATAAAGAAATAATATCACTGAGAGAAAAGTGTCATGAAAATTTACTATGTTTTATAGTAGTTTGGGAATTTTTGCAAAAGAATATAAATTTTACTATGTTTTAAATTGAATTTTACTATGTATTCGTTGAATTTTACTATGTTTATATTGACATTTACTCTAAAACGTAGTAAAATTTGTATTCTTTTGCAAAAATTCCCAAACTACTATAAAACATAGTAAATTTTCATAACTCTTTTCTCTGGGTGTAAAGATTAATATATCATTTATGAATCTGAAGAAAACTCGATATAAATGTAAAAAAATATCATAAAATGATATTAAAAAATATAATATGGTATGATACAATTTTTACATTACCATATCATATTTTCCAGACCATACCACATCATATTTACCATATTATACCATACCAAAAAAATTATACTTTTTATTAAATTACTTAATAAAAATGGATTTATTAAATTTTTACGTTAAAATATAATAATTTTGTATATTCAAGTCTACTTAGTTTTCCTCAATTTCATAAATAATAAATAAAAATATTTATTGGACATTTATTTAGCGTTTGTATGTCTTAAAAATTTTGTTGATTGTTTTCTACTACTCAAGAGCTGCTGTCATATTTTACAGTTGAAAAACATATTTTTATTTCTGAGCAGAGTAAACGTAAGAGTGATTGATAGTGTGTATCTGCAAGAGCGTAAACAAAGTTTTTACGCGTATTACTTAAGGAAAAAAATTGTATATCACTACCGAATCGTTACTTCTTTAACTCCCTTGACATAACAAAAAAAAGTGAAATAAGTCCAAGTAACATTTTAACAAATCAAAAGTTCGCATTTTAAGTTTTAAAAGCTTGTTTAAACATTGTTCCGTGATGTTATTTCGATAAAGTTGCGTGATTACAAAGTTGGTAAATTTTTCTCACTTTTTTTAAGTGTTTCGCAACTTCCTGCCGTGACTATGTTCAAGCTAACTTGATATAAAATTGTTTCATTAAGTCGACGTATTTCATAATACAATAAAGTAATGCAACGAATCTTCAATTCAATTATGAAATTTCTCGTGCATCATTCTATATGATACTTTTTTCGTTTTATTTGACATTTTCTTTCACAACTTAAGTAGATTTTAATGAATGAGTGTAATATGTTCTGCAACTGTAAGAACCTGATTCTATAATGTAAAAAGAAAATGATCGCTTATCTTTTACTTTTGTTCATTTTTTAAAAACTTAGCTTTCGTTTACGTGTACATATAGGTAATAACAAAAATACAATGTAAATGGTATATTACTGAACAAGGGAAGTAAAAGTGTTTTTAGATTCATTTTTTTCCTTTCTGATTTTCGTTTGCATTCGATATATTATTCATTATGTGAGGAAAAGATGCCATTTTCCGTAAAGATCTTAGGGAGGGAAATTTCTCTTTTCCGCCCCATGTAACGAAAAACAAATTATTGATTTATGAGTTATTGTTTTACAATAAATACAATATATGATATAAATGGTAAAAAAGTTTTTTCATAAAAAGTTTCTACAAGTGTTAAACTTGTAGAATATCGACATGTTACTTTAACAAATTCGATAATCTTCTTTGGTATAGAATCATTTGTCTGTTAAACGACATGTGACTATTCAGTGTCCTAAAAGACAATTCAGAAACGATGTTTAAATTAAGTGAATTGGTTACATTTCCTTGACATACTCCCCAACTCTCAATTAAATGGTTTTCATCTTAGAAAATTGATTTATCGTATGTATTTTAGAAAAGAATTTATTCTTAATGACATACAGGGTGATTGGAAATAAATGACCAGTGGTAACAAGTTGTTCAGTTGTTCAGTTGTAGGCCTACACCTTACAGTTGTAAGTCGTCAGTCAGTCGTCAGTCGTCAGTCGTCAGTCAGTCGTCAGT
>JABFPJ010003699.1:0-15469 GCA_022817425.1 Gryon sp. ZL-2020
ATAACAAAAAACCCTAAGTATTTGATACTTGAAATAAAAAATGGCTTTCATAATATAAATGAAATATTTAATATTTAAATAAAACAGTATTGAATCTAATCCAAACAAAATATATACTATAATCCCTCGTTTAAGTTGCATAGAAGATCATAGAAAATCATTATTGATATTTCAATTATGAAAAAAAAACAATAATGAATCTTTATGAACATTCAAGATTGTCTAAAAATATACTTATGAAAACCTATAAATTATACAATTCATTAAATTTTATAGGAATTCATAATTACATTCTTTCAAAATAATGACATTTCATAAAGATTCATTATTGTTTTTTTCATAATTGAAATTTCAATAATGAATTTACATGATCTTCTATGCAACTTAAACAAGGGATGACTCATTTTCATCCAAAAAATAAATTCCAATATATTTTACAGACTGTTTTTCATTTATTAATAAAATAATTAAACTAAAATTATTGCAATATTCTAAAATTCTTCATAGAAACATATACATTTTATTACAAAACATAAATGTTCTAACCTTTAAATTATTTAAGAGTTTACAAAGAAACTTCGGAAATAAGTCTTCTTTCTATAATCAAATATAAAATTTCGTAGAAGATTGCAATAAATGAATATTTAATTTTCCTCTTAAACAAACTTACCTTCTGCTCTCGTTGGTTTACCAACAACTGATAACATCCCGACGACCGCTGGCTTACCAATGCATCGACCCATTATTGCGAATGACTTTGAGATTGACTCAATCTGTAAACAAAAACAACAAAACAATAGATTATCCCCATTTCATCTTCCAACTTAAAATAACCACAAAAAAATTTTCTTTTTTTTTAAAGGTTATAAAATAATCCTCCAATTAACCCCAACAAAGCCAAACCCCAAAACATGCTTCCCAAAACCCAAATAAACATTCATCTAATTAATCTCAAACCAAAACAAAAGAAAAACTTCGACGAAGAAACCAAAGCAATGAAAAAAAGCCAATAAAAGACATCGCATCGTCATTGCGAGTGCAAATTTGCACAACAGTGTAAAAGAAAAGAAAGAAGGTTGCCCGTAAAAATGGGGGATGCAGAGGCGCGGCGCGGGACGCGGACGGCAGCGGGAATGGTTCGCGCGCATGCGCGTTGCAACTTTTCCTCTGCGTTGCGCGCAGACAATTGTTATGACAGCAGCAGAAAGTGCGGAGAGACGCACCTAGCAATTTTTCAACCGATTGACAATTCGAATTTACGTGTAACGCGAAAATTCGGTCGTTTTAGTTGTGTTTCAAATTCCGCGCCGTCGATCGAATCGCCATGAAGTTTAAGTACAAGGAGGAACATCCGTTCGAGAAACGAAAGGCTGAGGGCGAAAAAATACGACGGAAATATCCCGACAGGGTCCCTGTAAGTGTATATATCTATATATATATATATATATATATACATATATACATATATATACATATTTATACATAACAATGTTTTTTCCATATATATATGTACATATATTATATTACATTAAAATAAATTAATGAAGTGTATTAAAGAAAAGACAATAAAAAAAAATGGAAAACTTGGATTGTGAGTGACAAGTTTTGCGCAGTTGACGATTTGCTGCGAAAAATCGATTCCCGCGCATGACGTCATCCATTTTGTGCAATGGGTTTAAATGGTAGTCTCAAGGTCATCGAATCATGTGAAATTTTGTTTTGGCTTTTTGGGGGTTTATTCGTATAAACAAAAGGTGACGCAATCATTTGACACGATGTGTTGATTCTTTTTTCACAACAATGGGACAAATGAGGGGAAGGGGGGGGGGCGTTTCGTACGCCGTTACACACTAAGTCGATCGATGATTCGACGGTCCTGTTGACTTTTGTTTATTTCTTGATTCGCGTTATTTCTGTCGATTCACAAAATTAATGGAATTCAAAATATAAATATTCAAAAATTTTTTCAAATTTCAAAAACGGCTAAAAAGTTTGTAATATTTAATTTGTAATAATCAAATTAGAACATACACTTTAAAACCAAAATTTCCAACAAACTGAACTGATAATTTTATTTTTATTTCTAAAATTGTATTTTCTTTGTTTTGATTGTATATTCTTTTTTTTTTATTTGTTAATTTGTTAATAATTTTTTAATTAATATTGTTTTTTATAATTGTTAATTAATAAAAAGAAATTACTAACTTCTCTAAAAAGTACGTTTATTTTCACTTCATTTCAAGCGAATTTTCCAATTAATAAACTTTTCTCCGAACTTTCTAATGTGACCCAAAATAAACGTCCATTTTTTTGCACAACAAAAACAAAACATGGAAAACAAAAGTCACAACAATGTCAACATTCAAAACATCAACGAACAATGAAAAACAAAAAGAGAATCAGTTGACATTTTATTTGTGTATACGCAAAATCATTGGATGAAAGGAAAAACGTTTCAATAATGAGCAAATTCGCAAACTCGGCGTTCACCTATACACTGAGCGACACACACATATACACTTGTATGCAATTCTGATTAATAATACATTGAAATGGTCAATTATAAGCTGAATAATAATGCAGTTGTAATAATTATTATATCAACAATTTTGTTTGTTACAAGATTACGTCGGTAATGTAGGTTTCTGTTTCAAGGAGGCGGAGAATAAATTGTTCTTTGTATTGGTTGTGTGTTACGAGTGAGAGGATATCGATCATATGTTCTATATTATTCGCTTCACTTATTTAATATTTATATACGTATATATAAATATTTATTTATCTATTTTTATCATTTTAATTATTATAATTTTGTACTGTATGCAAAATTAAGTTTTGGTCAAATAAAAAGATGTTTTTAATTTGTAGGTAATTGTCGAGAAAGCACCAAAAGCCAAGATCTGCGATCTGGATAAGCAAAAATATTTGGTTCCTTCGGACTTGACCGTTGGACAATTTTACTTTTTAATTCGCAAGAGGATCCACTTGCGTCCAGAGGATGCTTTGTTTTTCTTCGTCAACAATATCATTCCACCAACAAGCGCTACAATGGGTTCATTATACCAGGTACATATACTTTTTTTTATTTTTATCATCTATTTTTAGTTATTTTTATTTTTTTATATCCATATATAGTTCATATATAGTTCATATATTTATATATATTCCATAAACAATCCATATATAGTTCCATATATAGTCCATATATAGTTCATATATGGTCCATATATAGTCCATATATAGTCCATATATAGTTCATATATAGTCCATATATAGTCCATATATAGTTCATATATAGTCCGTATATAGTCCATATGTGGTCCATATATGGTCCATATATATTCCACGTATAGTCCATATATAGTTCATATATAGTCCATATATATTCCATATATAGTCCGTATATAGTCCATATGTGATCCATATATGGTCCATATGTATTCCACGTATAGTCTATACATAGACCATATATGGCTATATGTAGTCCATATATAGTCCATACATATCCCATATATATTCCATATATATACCATATATATTCCATATGTAGTCTATATGTAGACTATATATAGTCTACATATAGTATACGTATATATAATATAGTGTACATATATATAATATATGTACATGTATTGATATGGAAAAGACATGGAAAATACTTTTTAATCCACCTTCAACTTTAAATTACAGCCCTGAATTTATTTTTGCCTTTTTTCAAATACTTTTAAAAACTGGCAACTTTCCATCTGCTTCATAACTATTTTCACAAGTTGTAACAATAATTGTCAATCAATTAAACGAAATGATAAAAAGACTTAACTCATATATTTCATTTAAAGGAAGCGAATAAAAATGATGAAAAGATAAAATTATACTTTAACATATTGATGGATAATAATAAAGCCGCTTATGCGGTAACAGATATTACTATGCATATTTCTAATTCTCTTTTTTTGTCTTTCAAATAAAAATGCAATAGTCAAATTAGTTTCTATTTATACGACACATGACTAACAGTAAATAATACACCGATACAACGTCGCAAACTTTATCTCAAAACAAAATGAAATAAGCATTTATTGATAAAAAAGAGAGAGAGAGAGGAAAAAAGAAATTATACTTTTCTCGGAAGAGAATCGGATTCGTGAAAAGCAAATCAAATGTTGATAAAAATTGCGAACGCAATGCAACGTCCATCTTAACAGCGTGAAATTCGATTCTACGTGACGGAATTATGTGACGCAATATGGCTGATAAAAAAGAACGACTTTTTTGTTCTTCTATTATTGTATTTCACTGTAATCAATAGAATTCAATTAAACAGAAATTAAAAGAAAAAAATAATAAAAATGTGATTTCGAAAAATGAACATTTAATGCAAAAATTTTGTCATTTTTAGGACCATCATGAGGAGGACTTTTTCCTTTACATAGCGTACAGCGACGAGAATGTTTATGGACACTAATCAGATCGACCGAGGACGGATTGAAAATTGAACGCGTCTTATTATTTATGATGTAGTCGGACTAAGCGCTTTTTGCAACGGAAAACTGGTTCAAATTATCCTTAATCAGTTGTTTGATTAAAAAGAAAAAAAAATAACAAGAAAAAAAGATAAAACCAAAAATTAAACTAAAAAGATTAAATAAAATTGTAAAAAAAGATTCAATGTAATGTCTGGCAATTTACTCATTAATGTTATTGTAAGAGAGTTAATTTGTGATGAAAAACAATGGAGCTAACGCAATTTTTGTTTCTTTGGCGAAATCAAATTTGCAGATTGAAACGAAGGTGATGGGTGAAGCTAATTTCTCGTTACTAAATAACGTAATAAGAAATAACTCAGATGCAATGAAAAGTTAATGATATAAATAAATAAGACCCATATATGTAAAGAAATGACAAAAAATAAAAAAAAAGAGAAAAAGACAAAAAAAAAATGTTCGTTTTTATTCGCGTAGAACGTCTTTGAAAAGAAGATTCACGTAGCGATGAATGTTCTTGAAAAGGAAATTTATCTCTGAATTGTATTATTGTTTCAGTTAATCTTAACGATATTTTTCTTCTGTTATATTATTATATATTGAAAGTATCTAATAAGGTAGAAATTTACGATTGTCACGTCTTAGATTAATTCTTTATATTTCATGCGTATTCATTAGATACAATGTTATACCCCGTTCATAGGTCAAGTCATACGAATTTGCTGTAAACACGATAAAATTGACAAATCATTGTACGTACAATATACAAACAGAAAAAATAAAAGGACTTAATCAAGTCAAGCGAATCTTTTATTCTTGTCTTGTAAAGAACCCTGCTTGTTAAGAATTCATTTAATATTTAAGTTGTTTTTCTCGAGTATACTTAAGGCGGCACGTTTGTTTTCAAGTAGTTTGTCCGTAACTTTGATTCGATCAAGAAACGCAAAGAACAAAAAGAAAAGGAATAATTGTAATGTCAAGTTTGGAGGAAAACAAAACTACGCATAAATACGTAGGAACACCTTATCGAATTAATCAGGAGGACAGTAGTTGGATCGTTTCAAATGCTTTCATTATCTTCACAATGCAAACTGGTTTTGGCATGTTGGAATCTGGATGTGTATCACTTAAAAACGAAGTGAACATTATGATGAAAAATGTCGTGGACATTTCGTTGGGTGGTTTTACTTATTGGCTATTTGGCTTTGGGATTAGTTTTGGTTTGGATGAACCGAACAATCCTATTGTAGGGATCGGGGGTTACTTGTTGGATCCAACTATTGATGATGAAATCATGGGACCAATTTGTTCCGCGTTTTTGTTTCAATTGAGCTTTGCCACTACGTCTACGACTATTGTTAGTGGTGCGATGGCAGAGAGGTAAATCTAAATTTTAAGTATTGGGGAGGAGGTCCCCTCTTCTAATTTGTTACTACTTTGGCTTATTCTAAATTATCTCAAATCTTAAGATGATGTTCTAGGCGTAACTACCACTATTACATGTTTCGCAAAGTAAAATTTAAAGATAATTAATAAATAAAGCAAATTACGATATTAACGTATTAAAACTATGATGCGAATTTTACATATTATCCACACTTTTATATAAAAAGTCTAACTAAGTGGTAACAGAGCTTAAACATCATCTTAATAACTCGGAGCTCTTTATCCTACTTTTCTGATCAAATATCTGTTTTAGGTAAGAATTTAGGTTACGATTTTCTTTAGGTATAACTTTAAGTCGTGATCTTTTTCATTTTAGGTTTAATTTAGGTTTAATTTTAGGTTTAATTTTAGGCTACAGTGATTAATTTACAAACTAATCTTTTTCCTTCTAAGTAAAATGTTAAGGTTACCAATTTTAGTTAAATACCTTTCATTTTAGATGTAACTTTAGGTCATACTGTCTATTCTCCTTCCTCAATACCATTGTTTATTGTGTCCCAGCTGGTTGGGTTTGGGGTGACCATGGCTTCTTACACAATATGGGAGCTGTGGACATCGCTGGTTCTGGCACTGTACACTTAGTTGGAGGTGTTTCTGGTAAAATAAAACTCTGCAAACCTGAAATCGCCATTATCATTAATTTATTAAGAATCAGTAAGCTACACATACAACATAAAAAATAAACAGTAAAGATATTTGAATTGTACCTTTTAGCACTGGCTTGTGCTATAATGTTGGGGCCAAGATTGGGACGATATGATAATGGCATCGATCCATTACCTTTGGGAAATCCCGTGAATGCTATTATGGGACTCTTTGTTCTCTGGTTAGTCTAAAATGAAGATAAGATGAAGAAAAAAGGTTTATGATAATTGACTTACAACCAAATGATGATCTTTAAACTGAATAGGTGGGGATGGTTGGCCTTTAACAGTGGAAGTACTTACGGTGTGATGAATCAAAAATGGAAATACGCAGCAAGAGCCGCAGTTTCTACTGTGATGGGTAGTATAGGAGGTGGATTAGTTGGCTTGGCATTCAGTCTCACTAATCCAAAGGGAATTGATATCCTCAGTCAAATTAATGGAATTTTGGGAGCATTGGTTGCCATAACAGGTACCAATCAGTAAAAGAAACCTATGCAAATCCTATTGAAGATGCTGAAATAAAGAATTTAATATCAGACTGATTTTTTAAAAATAAGGTGGCTGCTTTTTATTTCGAGCCTGGGAATCTCTAATCGTAGGAATGATTGGGGCATTTTTGACCTGCACTTTAATGCCACTTCTCGATAAACTAAGCATTGACGATCCTGTTGGAGCTTCTGCAACTCATGGTTAATCAAACAACTAGTTTAATTGAACCCCATTGAAACTTTCTGAAGAAACTGATTGAAGACTAAACTTTGAAATCAAATTATAGGAGCAAGTGGAATTTGGGGAATGTTAGCTATCGGCTTATTCGCAGACGATCCTTATCCCCTTGAAACGACTTCTGGAAGAAAGGGATTATTTAAAGGTGAAGAAACATTGTTTTGGTTCTTTAATGAACAATTTTGGTGAAATAAAAATGATCAACAGGTGGCGGATGGGATCTTCTGGCCATACAAACTTTAACGATTTTCTGTCTGATGTCTTGGAGTTTTTTGTCTTCAATTATTTTGTTATGGGTGAAGCAATGATGAAGATGAAATGGAGTTAAATTTGATGGATTTAGTTATTCATTTTTTTATTATTTTTAGATTGTCGATAAAATAATACCCATTCGAATGCCAGAAAAGGAAGAATTATTGGGTGCAGATTTGGTGGAACATGGAGTTCACCATACGAATGTAAATTGATGATTATTTCAAAAGTATTAAGAATAATTGCTGTGCAACTTTCAGATAAACATTTTATCCAATTTTAGGTGGGAATCAGCAGAACCATTTCGGCAATACGTCCAATAAGCGGCAATTTGAACTTCGATCATGTTTTTCCTGTGGGAATTAATCCTGGTAAAATGATTCTAAATCTAAATTTTAAATAATTATGTAAATTTGAATCCTTTCTGAGTTTCTATATAAAATTTTTTTTATAGGTCACGACTCTTATTTGAGGAGATTTAACAATAATAAGCAAATTAAAACATTCAAAAAGTTCGTTAAACCTTTTATGAAAGCAAGAAGACCCAGCAAAATGTTCACAGCGAACAAAACAACTTTGAGTGAACTCAAAATATCTGCAACTACAAAAGATGCGTGGATTAATTAATTATAATAAATAAAACTAGCTTCAAAAATAACTTAATCAAATTCTTCAATTAATGTAGTAAATAATTGAAAGATGTTTACCTAAACTTGCAGTTAAATATAACATTTAAAATTGTTATACAAATTAAAGTTATAAACTCTGCTTGCTATTCAATTTATTATTCTATATACATTTTCACTTGTACACTCTTATTTTATATTTTACTTTTAACAATTGGAATTCGGCTAAATTCTTGATAAAATGATAAATAAAAGAAAAGAAAAACAAATAAATCTACTTGCAGTTGAACTTTGTTCACTTCAAATAAACTGTGCCTGGCGAAAGAGACTTTGGTTTTGATGTTTCGGCATCTCTGAAAAATGTAACAAATATTTAATATATATATATATATATATATATTATTATTATTATTTGAAATATGTTATTTATGTATTACTTATTATATATTAATATATATTTAATTTTATTATATATGTACATGTAAGTAAAAATAATAAATAATTTCAATTTTAACAAAAATAATAATTACTTAGCAGCAATTTGGGCTTGCGAAATGATACTAGGTGGCTGAACGAGACGTCTGGCGTCTCTGGTGAAATAATAGATTTTCGTGGTTCTATGATATGGACCACCGGGTACATCCGGGGGAGGTTGGGTTCTCGCTGCTTGTTCGTCGGCAAATCTTAAAGGTGGTATGGTTCTTCGCTACAGAAAAAAAAAATTTATTACATAAAAAAATGATAAAATTTAAGAAAATATTTCACACTAAAAATAATAATTTAATAATTAACAATAATTTATGGTATAAGTACTGAACAATTTATGAAATTACAGAAATACATTTCTAAATTTCATGGAATAATAAAAAAAAATATTAACAACAAATTTAAAAATATATGAATTGATAAAATAAAACAAAATATTTCATAGTTCATCAGCACAAAAATGTTTATTTATTGTTTTGATTATTAATAATAATGTAATTAATTATTTTGAATCTTCATATATTTACTTTATAAAATCTTTTATTACTGTGATTTGAAATTTTAACAATGAATTCTAATATTCCATGTTATGTAAGATATATATAAGAAAAATAAAGTCTAACCAAATTTGAACTTACACCTCGTAGTATATCTCGAAAAATTTGTAAAAATGGACCGACATCACGATGATAAGCCTTTCCTGGCATTTTTATTTGTTATTCTTATTCTATTTTATATAATAAAACAACCAAATTTTGTCTATAAATAATAATGTAAATATCTTAGTCTGTCGAATCAATATGACAATTCGGAGATTATGTTAGGTTATGTTGATATGTGACAAGTGTATATATATATATAAAAGATTTAGAGGACAAACATAACCAAAAAATAAATATTTTAGATTTAAATAAATTTTAAAGGTATTTAATATGTTATATTAAAGAAACGAAACTACTCATTTTTTAATAATTTACAAAATTTGAAAAAATATTTCATTTTTTTTTAATTTAAAAAAATTTCTTTCAATTTTTTTTCATTCATTTTTTAAAAAGTGTAAAAATTTAATTTCATAAAATGTTGATTTTCAACAAAAAATATCAAATTACATATATAATAAATATTTAAAATGATTTTTTTCCGAATATAATTTGAAAATACTTTAAAAAAAAAACTAAAAATTCAGCATAAAAGCTCGTCTATTTGAATTAAAAATTAAAAATGATTTTAATTATCCAAAACTCAATTGTAAACTTCAATTTTTCTAAAATTAAAATATTAATTTTAATTAAAAAAAAATTTTTAAATATTAAAATATTATTAAATATTAAAAAACAGGACGCAGGATAAGTGAGAAAAAGTGGCACTTTGAAACTTGTAAGAAATGAAATTATTCCTCGTTTACATTGTTATAACAAGTTTATTTAAGCGGTATAAATCTGGACGAGTGGGTGGCACCGATACCGGGACGTCCGTGTTTGACCGGCTTGTAAGTGATGGAGAATTCGCCCAAATAGTGTCCGATCATTTCGGGTTTGATTTCCACCTGACTGAAGGTTTTGCCATTGTAAACTCCGACGATGGATCCGACCATTTCTGGCACGACAATCATGTTTCGCAAATGCGTTTTGACGATTTCGGGTTTTTCGCCGGGTGGTGCCTCTTTCTTCGCTTGACGCAACTTTTTGATCAAACCCATTTGTTTTTTCTTCAATCCATGCGAAAAACGACGACGAGCTCGAGCCGTCATTAATTCAACCAGTTGTTCACTAAAAATGACAATCAAAAAATTATTTAAATTTTTTTTGTAATTTTTTTTTTAATTTTTTTAAAATTTTTTTTTATAATTTTTTTAAATTTTAATAATAATTAAAAAAAAATAATAATAATAAACAAATTAAAAAGTTTAATCTGGAAAATCCTTTCACTTCACTGACACAAATTAAATAAGAAAATGTACAATTTGAAAAATGTTTAAAATTTAAAATTTTTTCAAAAATAATAAAAATCATAACAATTGCTTACTTTGGCATGTCCAGGAGTTGATCCAGGTCAACTCCACGGTAGGTGAACTTCCTGAAAGTCCTCTTCTTCTTGGTTTCTTCGACCTACGAAAACAAAGCACATAACCTCAAATTAACAACAATTTGCAATGTCACAAATAACGAACGCAGGGTCAAATTTTATAAACAAAAGCTTGTTCGACAATTACTTTGCAACAACTTTTTGATCATCTTTTCGTCGAAAAGCTAAGGATGGCGAGGATAATTTTGGATTTTTGGAGAAACTTACCTCAGCCATGTTGACGTCGTTAGAATTCAATCTAAAAGAAATAACTTCAGCGGAGTTTACATTTACAGTGTTGTGTTGACAAGTGAGACGACTTTAGTGACATCTGGTGGAAATATTTTTTTCAAACTTATTAAATATTATTGATTTTGTTTTTGTTATTGTCATTATTATTGTTTATTATTAATTATTTAATTAATAAGAAATATTATTGAATTAATCTTCTTTATTTAAAATATTTTTTTAATTTTTAAATATTATTATTGTTATTTTTGTTATTGTTATTACTATTGTTTATTATTAAATATTTTATTAATACAATTTCAGAACTATTTTTATTATAAAAAATGTTTAAATAAATTTGTATTCACAAATGAAAATATTTTTCTTTTATTTTTCCTGTAAAAAATAGTATGTAATTGCATTATTTTGTTTAATTTAATTATTTATAATAATAAATAAATAAAATGTTCATTTTAATGTATTAAAATATGACTTAGTAACAAAGCAAAAAGTTTCTAGAACAAAGTTTGCCAACATCCGAGAATGCAGTAACTTCGCGGCGCCATTTAAAAAACTCCTTTTCAGATCGTGCGGCAGACTCGCGAACATTTCGTCGAGTCTCGAAATTTTGTATTCCGTCACGTGTTTTGGAATCCGCTGATTCCGAATTATAAAAGATGGTGCAGAAAAAGGTAAAACCCTTGCTTAATTTGTTATCGTCCATATTTTTCATCAAAAATCATTATTTTCCACAAAATTGTGATATTAAACATTGAGGTTATGCCATAACGACAGACGAATTTGATTGTTGTATTTTGTTGATTCGTTGCTTTTTTGTCTTTTTATTGTTGGAAATGCAATTTCAAGTGATTGAATGTGTTTTCGTGGGATGTTTGGAAAATGAAAAATGATTGTAAACAAGAATTGTATGTTGTTGTGTTTTGCATTTTAGCCCAAGAAGAAGACTGGCAAAAAAGTAGCAGCCGCTCCATTGGCTGTGAAGAAAGTTGAGCCGAAGAAGGTGACAAATCCGCTTTTTGAAAAAAGGAGCAGGAATTTTGGAATTGGTGAGTTTATTTATTTTTTTGTTTATTTTTTGACATTTTTCATCAAAATATAATTATAACAAATAATAATAATATTTTATTCATTAAATGAATTTCATTTTGCATTTTAATTATTTGTTGAATTTTTTAATTTAATTAAATTAAATGTAATTGTATAATATTATTTAATTTTATAAACAAAAATGTATAATATTTCTTTATCAGTTTTTATTTATAATCTTTTTAAATTATTATAATCTTGCAAAATTTTGATTCGATGTAAAAATGAATATTCAGTTAGAATTTAGCATCTTCAAGTAAGGACTTAATCATGACTAGGATTATTTCCCTGTTAAAGATGCGAGAGAAAATATTTTTTGTCGCCTTCGGTCTGTCATTGCAGATCGAAGTGAATCAAAGAATGACATTTGTTCAATATTACAAATTACAATTTGAATAGCACTAAATACTTCTTAAATTAAATAAAATAAATTGACTAAGTTTACTAACTTAATTTCGTTAACTAATTTAGTCATTTAAGTTAAGAAATTCTGTGTTTTAATTAAATCGATTTTTTAGTACTTTTAATAATTTTATTTATTTAGTTTAATCATGTTTTCAATTCAATCATTAATTATGTTACTTGATAAATGAATTAGATTAAAAAATATTTTAAAAATTTTATTAAAAACATTAAATATATCAAATTAACTAATAAATTTTATTTTTTTATAGGCCAGGATATCCAACCAGCCAAAGACCTTAGTCGATTTGTTAAATGGCCAAAATACATTCGCATTCAGAGACAAAGGTCCGTCCTTCAAAAAAGGTTGAAGGTTCCACCTCCAATCAACCAGTTTACCCAAACCCTGGATAAACAAACCGGTAAAATCTCACATAAAGTAGAAAACCAAAATATATATATATATATATATATTTTCATGTCATAAACAGTTTGTTTGAAATTCCTTAAAAATCCCATGGTTTGTTCCTAATGGTCAATTTTGGATTGAATTGCTGTTACATTAGACTCATTATTTTTTTTATTATTATTTTTTTTTATTTTAACATATTTTAAAATTTGTAAAAAGTTTTTGTAAATTAATTTTTAAAATTTAAAATGGTTGTTTACTGTTTTGCAGCAACACAATTATTCAAAATCCTGGAGAAATATCGTCCAGAGACGCCGGCGGCGAAAAAACAGCGACTAAAGGCCCGCGCCGAGGAAAAAGTTAAGACGAAAGAAGACGCACCAACCAAACGACCAAACGTCGTTCGCAGTGGTTGTAATACCGTCACCACACTTGTGGAAAAGAAAAAGGCACAACTTGTTGTCATTGCTCATGATGTCGATCCAATTGAGGTAAAAATGAATATTATCATTTTTACAAAAAATGATTTTAAAAAAATGCAAATTCAAATCAGTGATGACAGAATTTCTTCACCTGACGACTTAATCAAATTAACTGTTGTTAAATTTGGTTTTGTTAAACGGATGACAACTGACCCTGAGATTAAACATTTAATTTACAAATTAGTTTTTGGTAAATTATGTAATTATTCAATTTAAATAATTAAATCGTTGAAATTATTTGCAGATTGTGCTGTTTTTGCCTGCTTTGTGTCGCAAAATGGGTGTTCCATATTGCATTGTGAAAGGAAAGGCACGCTTAGGTCGTCTTGTTGGTCGCAAAACTTGCACGTGTGTTGCTCTTACACAGGTAAACATTTTTTGATTTATTATTAAAAAAAAAAAATATTACAAAAAAATGTTTTTTTTAATTATTTTTATTAATTATTATATATACTTTTCTACTTTTCATTTAATAAATTTGCCATAAAATTATTTAATTAAAAATAAAATATATAATAAAAAGATTGTGTATATAATAAAAAGATATTTAAATAATCTTTGTATCATATTTTACATAATTTTATATAAATTTATATTAATTAAATTATTATATATATTTTATATACAAAATATTAAAATTGTAATTTGAAATTCAGGTTGACTCTGGCGACCGAGCGAACTTCACAAAGGTTGTGGAGGCAATCAAAACGAATTTCAACGACCGTCACGACGAGATCCGTCGTCACTGGGGAGGCGGTTTGCTCGGCACGAAATCCGCCGCGCGTATGGCCAAGCTCGAAAAGGCAAAGGCCAAAGAACTTGCTCAGAAACAGGGCTAGGTTTTTTGTATCAACGACAAATTCTTCAAATAAAAATCGTTAATATAAAAATCAATTTATTCTGTTATTTCTGTATAAACTTCAATTTCACTTTTTTATGAGTAAACTTTTATTTTCTTTAAAATAAAAAAAATTTTTCTTTCGCAAATAAAAAAATTTTTTTTTTATATTTTTAATTTTAAATTTAAAAAAGAGAAAAAAGTTAATTTTATTAAAGAAAACTTTTATTTTTTTATTAAACATATTTGATATAAGTTTTGCAAATTTTTTTAATAAAAAGAACGAGGAAATGAAACAATAAATTGGCATAAATTTATTACGTGAATTAAAATACGTACACCTTTATTTACATAATGAAATTGTAACTATAAAAACCGATGTAAATGTTGCTATAATCGTAATGTTTACATCATATTCGATTTTTCATTAACTTTTCCAGCCGTTTAATTCGACCGGTTTCATTTTCCGGACTATCTTGCGTGGTGTTCGATCCGGTCTGACTGTTTTGCGCGCCAACGGACTTTTGTTTAAATTCCTCGATTAATGGTGCTTGTTCCATTTTTTTCAGTCCCTATAAATTCCAAACGAAAGTGAATAAATATTGTATCTTATATTCATTCAATATTCGATACTTAAATATTTAAAATATTTCGAAAATATTACCGTCATATCTAAGATCTTTTGAAATTCGGACGTTTGAAGATCCGGCAACAACTTCCGGCATTGTTTGACAAAAGCAGTTGAGGAATCGGGCGGAGTTCGGTCCATGGAACCTTGACTCCATGAAAAGTGAACGACTTTCAGAATTAACTCTGCTTTTACCATTCCTTTAATCACCACCTAATAAGAGCAATTTTGTATTAAAAAAAATCTCAATAAATCATGAAAATTGTTTTATAATATAGGGTTGATAAAAATCACGATTTTTTTTCAAAAAATAAAAAAATCGATTTTTTTGATTGAAATCAGGTTTAAATCTCAATATTAAAAATATGAGTAAATACATTTAATTTTTAGTCAATTAAATTTATTTTTTCTAATTTTCTTATTTAAGTTAGTTTTCTTAAATTTCTTAGTTTCTTATCTTAGTTAGTCTTGTCAGTTCTCTTACTTTTCTTATTTTAGTTACTTTTTTTTTTTAGTTTTCTTGATTTTGTTAATTTTCTTAGTTTTTTTCATTTTGTTAAATTTCTTAGTTTTCTTATTTTATTTTTTTTTATTTTATTTTTTTTTTTTTTTTTTTTTTTTTTTTTTTTTTTTTCTTTTTTTTT
>JABFPJ010003700.1:0-15463 GCA_022817425.1 Gryon sp. ZL-2020
CTAAATGAAAGTGTAATAAAAATTATTCGAACTTTTAATAAAAATTACTATACCTTTTATGAATCTGAGGAGAACTCGACATCTATGAAGAAAATTATTATATTTTATGGAAAAAACTAGTATATGGTATAGTAAAAAATTTTATATGATAAATCTACTTTTATCATGCGATTTAATAGAAACTATAATTTACTATAAAAATTTTTACTATACCATATTATATTTGTTATATTATTTTATAATGCTTTTTTACATTGATATCGAGTTGTCCTCAGATTCATAAATAGTATAGTAATTTTTATTATAAATATTGTAATTTTTATTAGACTTTTATTTATAGCGTGTCTCTTCGTCCGTAGAGAATTGTTATACAAATTTTCTCTTTTAATAACGTGTTGACTGTTTTTTATGCAATTTATTTTTCATCATTTTATATACGATTCGATTTCTTGATTCGAGTAAAGTATATATACTGTAATTTTACAAAATCTGTTGTAACAGTTCATTGTACGCATAGTCAAAGCCCTTGGGAATATTCTCAGAGGTCTCCTAAGACAAAGGTGCTCGTGCGCGCGTGTATGTACCGTTTGCCGGAAACGCCGTGTGGCTACACGACTGGCGTTCGAGTACATCACTTTTCCTCGCTCGAGGTGCATTTGCGAGCTTCATTCGAATCATTTTTACAAACAAAAATAATTTTCATCTGTGATCGCGTTACATAACTGGACGTCAAAGTCAAATTGCAATGTTCTTGTTAGCAACGCCGCGATGCACTTCATTTTCACATGCTTCTTATTCTCGATCATTTAATATCATAATCACGGTACGCATTATAAATTTCTTGCTATTTTAATTGAAATTTCACGCGAAATCTAAACCATTGTTAAAATTAGTCTTCTTAATAGTAATACGATAAGAGTTAATCATTTTTGTACAAAATAATTTGTATTATTGCTTGTGTGGCTAATTTAGCTTTATTTCATTTATATTATATACATTTTCAAGAAATACAGTACAGTTTCATTATTATGCTCTAACATTATAAAGCTTTTTCTCAAATAAAATGATCAAAATGTAATTTAAAATTACAAGAAAATTCTTTGAAAATTGTAACGAATGTTAAACAAATAAACATACTACTTTTGTTGCAACCAAAAAGTCTTCGTTTAGTGAAACAGAATGATCTTGTTATTTCAACATATTAGTTATTCAAATTAAATCGACTGGTTTCATCCACTTAAATTAAAAACCTGAATTTAAATTAACATTACATTCTCAGAATAACGCAACCGAAAAGGTTCTTACTACTTTTATCGTGGATTACGAGAAAAGTCTAAATAACTGCTGCAATGTTTCAAACATATTTTTTAAACTTGTTTCTACCTTAAAAAAAATATTCTTTTATTCATTAAACTTAAACTAATAAAATATTGTCATAAATGTTGTTTAACATAAAATCAAAATATTAAAGTAAACGCTTTTGTTCTTAGATTGTTTAAACAATACACTTCGATAAATATTTTACATTCAGTTTGTTTAACTTAGCTTTTCCTTTACTTATTTAAATAATTCGCTATCCGTATTTACATTTTAATAGCTGTTACGATTGTCTACTTTTTTTAAATGTAAAATATAAAGAATACAAAAATATCTGCTAAAAAATCGATACTAATTCATAGATGTTTTTTATAACTACTTTTATAGTACTTCGTAGAAGAAAAAACACACAAAGTATATCCAGTGTAAAAGTATTTGAATGTTGAATTGGTTTCAGACTGAACGTGAGACGGTGGTATCGGGGAGTGAAAAAAGTTCAAAGATACCCATTATACACGAATATAAGCAAAGAAGTGCAGGAAGAGCTGCAATTGCACCGGATGCTCCGATCAAGCAACAGGCCTGGATTCAGGAGGTAAATCATAGTTCCATTGTAAACTGGCTCCTATCATTTGTTGTATCTCTCATACCAAACACACCAGTTTTCTATATAGGTTAAAGAAGCTTATATGTACACAATTGGCCCCACTTATCCATATCGATTTCACAATAACCTTTTGCTTTAGTGTTTTACATTTTATTGTTGTAAATGTGACTTTATGATCAAAAGATAATAAACCAAAACTAAGCAATCAACTTGAACTAAATATCGCTGAAAACTTTCAAGTTTAACGAAAAATAATGCGACGACGATCAACTTACGTCACTCAATTAAACAATTTGCACTTTAAAAGGTCAAGAGCAACGAAACGTAAAGATCGTGAAACCAGAGATCCCAAAGCACGATCGCGTGAATTTATAGCGGTGTTAAGTCATAAATTTTTCTTCTTTAATTGATTATGATGTCACTGTAGAGCTGAATCTTAAACGAGATTAATAATAATCAATTGAAATGTGGCAGCAAAAATTAAGTCCCAAAATGTGATAGAATTTTTAGTTGTTGCCTTGTTTCAAAATAATTTATACGTCTGTTATTTTAATGAGACATCCTTATTATGTGAATTGCAAGTTCAAAACCAGCCAATCACTTTCTTTTGCATTTGTACAGTTGACAAAAAGTGTAATAAATGGATCAATAAATTTTCGATATGGAATTACGAATTTTGCAATTTTAAGTTTATTTATGATAAGCTTCGTAGTGTTTAATTGAGTTGTTTACAATTTAATAACAAGTTTTTTTTGTTATATTTTATTCATTTGTGGACTGCATTTATGCTACATTTTGATACTACCAGATGAAAACCAGTCAACTCGAATAATAAAATATTACGAAACAGCGCGCGCACACTTTCTTCGCTGTTCGTACGACTTTACTGATACCCAAACCTACTTTCTGAAAGATGAATCACCGGAAGAATATCGCGTTTTTCTCAAACTTGATGCGTGCCTTAATTTACCGCGCAACAACAAAAAAATCATGCAGATCTTTTATTGAAGATTAACTTCGTCTTTCATAGTAATAAACGTATCTGCGGAATCGAATCATTATTTTTTTACACCATCGCAATGTTTATCTCGTTATCGTTTGACGTTGTTTGCCGAAAGAAAAACGATGTCGTTAACTTCACAATTCCAATCGTAAATTTTATTATTCCACTTTTTTTTTCATTGTTCCTACTTTCAAATCGCAGTTTAATTTCATAACATCTTTTAAAGTTTACAAAATATAATTTAACTTATACAATTTGTGTACAAAAGTTTACTATAGTGAAAATGAATTAATGTTTCTGTGACGACAAAGGTTTTTTTTCATTTTTCAACGATTTTTATCCCAGTTTTTTGACATTTCTTTGTACAACTTTGTTAGAAAAGTTTCTATTGCACGTAATATTTTCATTTTAATTGTTAACATTGCAATAATAATTCTTTAATAGCAACAACATTTAACAAACTTCCAAATTACATGTTTTTTAACTTTGAAATTGTTGTTTAAGTGCAAAACTTTTTTGTAAACTACACAATAGAATTTTGTTCAATTAATATAATCTTTTTTGTAAAAACTGTAAAAAAAACTCAATTTTTCGTTTATACACTTTTTTTTCACAATTTTACATGACAGACCATAGCTTTTTTAGCTTGTTAAAATATAATTCGTCATGTTGAATTCTTAGAAATAGACCTTTTATGTGACATGTCCTTTCGTGTTTCCGCTTCTTTATCGCGAAATTACGATTGTGGTTATTATGATGTTACATTAACAGTCGGTAGTTAACCAAATTTGTGTAATCTCACTGTAAGCTGTATTAAAATAATGATAAGTATATGAAATGACAATTTTATCATAATATTACTCTTTTGTAACAGTATATTTTGCATCAAGAGAGATGTAAAAGGAAATTCTCTACCTAGTGCGAAGTTTACAATCCGAGCTGAATGCAAGATTTGTAATCTTAGAAGGAGCTTTATATGGATTATATAGCCCAAAGATTAATAACAACATATTACTCAGTTATATAAAATATATCAACATATATTTTACATGCTAACATAATATTTATCAAAGTATTAAAATACACTTTCTGTAAAGGAATTAAATTTCGATAAATGTTAATTGCGATAAATTAATTACTTTTTCTCTATTTCCTACATTTAGATTTTCTTGTACAAAAAATCTGAAATATTTCAACAAGTGATAACTTATCACTTTTTTTAACATTTTAATTACTTTATACTCCTCGTTTAATCATTAAATCACAAATCTAGTTAGAATAAGAAAATGTAACATAGTTAAAACAGTTACATAGTTAGCTCGAAGTGTATCATTGAAACTGGAACGCGTGATGCTGGTGATTAATATGTAACCATCTTTCTATTTATCAAATGGTAATATCTTCATTTTTTGCTTCAAGGAGTGTAAATTTGCAACAATCTTGACGCGTGACAATCGTGATATTCCACAGATATTTCTATAATTGACAGATTTACGAAGATGCTTAATATTCATGCGCGTGTAAACATATCTGCCACATTTAACGATGCATATGTTAATTAAACTTCTACGCTTAAATCACATACATCCTAGGAAATACATAAACTTTCTGATTTACAATATGTTTATTATAATACAAAATATAGTATAACAAATGACCGATTAATTGAATTTCGATGATTTGATTGTTCATATATTTACGTTCGAGAACAAAATAGACGCATTAGTGTTAATTAGAGTGCTATTTAATGAACATTCATTTAATATGCGCGCATAGCCGTTGCTATGCGCATTTGTCTCGGATCGGAAAATGTCGAAACGAAAAACCACGCGCTTGAAATTCCCCGGCGGCATGTGAATCGCGGTAATTTTCGTGCTTCGTCCAGTGGCATTACCATTAATAAATCCCTGCCTCGATGCACCTCGATACGCTTTAGCGTCGGCGGTAATCACTTCTCCGCTCACAATTTTTACGCGTACAATTTCTTCAACCATTGCCAATTTTGTAATTTACAATTAACAAAATATTATTCGAAATAAAAATGTTTGCTTCCAATTATTTCAATTTTAATTAAAATATCTAACATGCATTTTCATTTCATTACACATAGTTCAAATACTGCATTATGATCATCTAAATGCATTTTCAAAGTTAAGATTTATTTATTACATTTTACATTTAATCAAAGATAATTCAACATTTTAACATAATTATTGTTATAATTATTGAATAAGTTAATTAAAGCATTAAAAGGATATTATTTGAATGTTATAATTTTACTTTTAAGATAATATTAAATAAAGATTAATAAAAAATACATGTAATTATTATCGACTAATATTATTTTAGTTATTACTTTATTTCATTCATTTTACAAATAAAATTCTAAAAAGAGTATACAAAATATATTATTGGTTTATTAATATATTATTGCAAGTAAAGTTAAATAATATTAATTCAAAATGTATACAAAGTGTGTATAAAGTATATCTATAGAAATTGTTAAACATACAATAATGAATAATATTACTTTCAATTTGAATGTTTAATTTACAGGACAGTCAAATTCAAGAGAGAGAAAATCAAACAAGGGGCTTTCAAACGCAGGAAAATTACTCGTAAGTGAATTAACTTGCAGGATGTTATTTAAAAAATAAGAAAAAATATAATATTAAATGTGGTGAAGTAACTCGATTTTAAATGTTGTAAAATAATTACAACCGTTGATAAATGAATTACCAAGTAATACATTTTAACGCAAAATGCTTAAATGGATTATTAATTAAATTTCAGAATATACAAGTTATACAAATAAAAATGCATACAAATATACATACATTGAAAATGTAGTTACTTCTCTGAATTTATATAATAATATTTTGCCTTTTGTTTGTACCTTAATTATGATTAATATACAGTTTCTACCCCATCACTGCGCATGCTCACAGTTATTTGTAATCGATTAAAGATTTGATATGCGCAGTTCGATAAAATAATTACATTATATATTAATACTTAAATAATAAAATTATATTCAATCTTAAAAATTCAACAATAAATAAATCGATCATTTTTTAATAAATCATTTTTTATTCAGCTTTTAATATTTTTTTTCAATTTACTTATAATTAAAAATGAAATTAAACGCTTACAGTATATTCATATATTTAAATACACGTCAATACAAATTATTAGTTTATTAAATTACCTTTATCTCTTAAAATTATAATTCGTTCGGTTATAATTCGTTCAGTTAAACAAACTATTATTTCGAGTACAATTAAACCTCAAAATGACATCATAAATATCGATATAATGAGAAATAATAATGAAGTCGTGTCGCGACGTCTGTTATTTCATGGAATCGTGTTTGATTTTAAGCAGAGCCACGTCAGGCGGGGCCGTGCCAAGAGGGTCGTCAAAAGGTGAGGAGGATAGAACAAAGACACTGTCGAGAACCTACCACACGATTAAGGATATGATCTCTAGTCGCTTTGGCCCGAGCCGTAAAGAGATTGAACCAGAGCCAGAAGCAAATCTGAATAACGTTAACGATGAGTTACGCAAATCAATTAGAAGTGTAGACGAAGATGATTGCAAGAAAAAGGACAAAATTTATGGCAAAAGAAATCAAGAGACGACTATAAATATGCAACAATATCCTAAAAACGCTTATGGTACTTTGATAACTTATGTTATTCCTTTTTTATTAGCATTAACACTGATAATTGCAATTATATAGCAACTCATTATGTTAATCAGATTGAAATTTATAGCAGAATAATCGCAAACGTGATGTAAAAATAAATAACAAGGAGAAGTTGCAGTTTTCGGAGGATTTTGTAGAATTTTATATTGATATTAAACTAAAAATATTTTTTTATTTAACAATTTAAAATTTTTGTTTGTTTGTGATTTCATTTATTTGTTTTTTTTAATTAATGTTCATTTTTTTTATATTTCGCATAATAAATTGAATGAATATTTTATTTTATTAATTATTCTTAAAATAAATGCCTGTTATTAATTTGATTTATAAACCTCCAACTCAAGTTTGTTCAAGTTTACTAAAACACACCGGGAGTATTGATTAAAAATGCAAACAAGGCGAAGTAACATTTAGCTAACTTACGTACATGAATATTATGAAATTAACTTTTGTTTCATTACAAGTTCTGAAATACATATTTCTATGTTACCAGTTTTCAACAAGTGTTAGTAACTTCCAATATATTTCAAATGAAATATTTCATTATGTTTACTGTACATTATTAATATCACAAAGGAAATTATTATCTATTACAATTGTACTATTAAGTATTATTCTGTTTGTTTTTAATTGAAAATATAATACCGAAGGTACAAAAACGTTTCATCTCATTATAAATGCAACTACGAATAAAGGATAATTTAATTTCAAAACGTTTAATTTTGCAATTGCAAAAAGTAAATCAACTATATCAAACGAAATGTTATTTTAAATAACATCGTTTGTTGTTATAATTTATAATAAGTTGTTCTTATGAACATTTTTGCTTTGTTTGTCATACAATTACTTTTTACAATTTATAACTTCTTTAACAAAAAAAATATAATAAAACTGTGATACAGTAAACTTATTTAGAAAGAAAAACAGAATCGGAAATGAATTGTACCGATTAGTTTGCGCTTCCTCAGCATTTCTCATTTAACAGACTCAACGACCAATGCAATGATAGCAAATATATAACTGTAAATCAAATGAAATAATATTTGATTTCGTAAATAAAATGTTTTTCTTTACTCGGTGGGAAAAGCTAACGCTTTTCCCACCTCGTAAAGAAAAATATCGTACTTGCTTCGTGGAAAAAGTAGAGGCGTTCTCACTCGTGAGCATGGCAACACTCGCTTCGCTCGTGTTGCCATCTCACTCGTGAGAACAAGCCTCTACTTTTCCCACTCAGTGAAGTAATATACTATAACTCGACGTTAATTATTGAAATAATTCATCAACAAGTTTATTCATTATAAATAACATCACTTCCAAATAAAAGAAAATTGTATTTTCTATTTAAATCTTTTTTGAGATATTAAATAACTTTGCAATTATATCAGAATATAATACAAACTATTGTAATTTCAATGCTGAAATTCGCAAATGAAAATCGCTAGCGATTGAAAATTATTAAAACAATATTTGTTATCAACTATTTCGATTTATGATTTTCATTTTGAAACTAGCCGTTTGAAAAAAAAAAAAAAAGTTTTTTCTTTGTTGCGTTTAGGCCAATACAGTGGAAATTACGGCTACCAGCAGAGTGCACAGCAAAGCGTACCTTTGCCTGGTCAGTTGCAATCAACGACTCCGATTCAACCTAGCCTGCCTGGTCAAAGTGCTCAACTCCACGTGACACATCATACCCCTCCGGGAGGAGTACAGATGGTCCACCAAACTCAAGTGTCCGGTTTTGCTCAAGTGCCTTCAGCCGGCCAAACGGTGCAGAATGTATCCCGAGATTATGTGATGCAAGGCCCGACTGGAATTTCTAATCAACATCAAAACATACACCAAAATATGCATCAGAATTCTACTCAGTCACAGGTACGTAGTCAAAGATAAATTATGCAAATTAATAAATAAACAGCTTCAAAATAAATTCAAAGCAAGTAAACTATATTTTTCAAAATTAAGTGCATGTTCTTTTGTTTAAATGTACAAGTAAAATTCACTTTTTTGACTTTGAAGTTAATAAGTGATATAGAAAAAAAATCTGCAAAAACAATAAAGTTTAGTTCTTCTGGCCTACATATCGTTGCGATATATTGCTTCACATTTCTGATATTAATTAAATGTCAAAAACAGTTGGTGTTTCACGTTCACACACTAACGCGGTTTTGTTAGATATTTTTATACTGAGTGTGAATAAGCTACATAGTAATTACTTGATTTTCGTTAGTTTTGAATTGTATTGAATAAATTGTTAAAAAATACAATTTTTACTGTATAAGTTTTTTGAGTTTAATAATGTATAATATAAGTCTTATCCAATCTAATCTTCAATTAATTTTATCTAAAGTTGCAATATTTGCTCTGCATGAAACTTGTTTATAATTATGTCTAATCGAAGTTATTAGAAACTTTAGTAATAATAATTAAGTTTACTTATCATGAAAATAAATAACGATCTATATTACACGATTCTATATTACACGATTGCCTTTAAGGCTTAATTCAAAGAGAGTCTATTTGACATTTGATATAATGTCTAGAATATTAAATTTTAACAAATCTCTTAAATTAAGAACACTCTGCAAACAAACGTAAGAATACAGTTTAAATGATGTTATTTTATTTTGCAAAATATTGTTACAACATTTCTGTGCAAAAATATAAACCACTTTATAATTACCAAGTGCTTTACAAAACAAAATTTAATATCTTTATAATATTACGCTGAATGTGAAATTAAATATAATAGCATTACAAAGTATTCCACAAACGTTGTTTTCCATTTTTACATTAATTTTGATTTGCATGTAAACCAGAAACCAACTCAATAACGCGAACAAAAACCATTATCTTGCGCCAAGCAAATACACAAACAAACAAGTAAACTGAAACAAAAGCTTGTCATTCAGTATTTATTATTATTTCATTATGTTCAATTTTATTGAAACTGAAGAGACAAAAATAACAAAAAATAATGGAGATAAAACGTGGACCAAAGTTAATACTTTGTAAGCTTTATTACAACTTCGTCTGTATTAATGAAACAATCAAATTTACAAGCTTCATCGTTAGATTTTTAATCCTACATGCTTCGTTGCTTCTGTATTGACTTTGTTGCTTTAATGCGTTGACGATTTTTTTTTTCAATCTTCCCCAACAGATGGATAAATTGACAATAAAAACATAAGCCGTGTCAAATTGTTTATCGATTGGTGACATTCAATTAGTCCAATCCCTGTTTCCAATTAAAGTTTCACCCACGTTAATCTGTCTAATCTGCAATGGACGAGCGTGATAAGACAGTCTCATGGAATATGCCTGGTGGTCTTACGTTAAACGATGTTGACGATCAAACATGATTATAAACCTGGTCTTCTGATTTTCAGAACGCTTCGGTGATGAAGCACGTGATGCAAATGCAACAGAACACGACAGTGCACCAAAGTCAGTCAACAAATGCTAGCTATCAAAGTCCTCAGCAACTGATGCACCAAAGCCAAATGCATCAGAGCCCCAGATTTGCCCAACAGCATGCCCAAAATATGCATCAACGACAGTTGATGCAACAAATGCACCAACAGCAGCAGCAACAGCAACAACAGCAACAACAACAGCAGTTGCAACAACAACAACAGCAGCAACAAAATATTCTGAGACCGCATTTCAATAGCAATTATCAACAGTACCAAGCTCGGCAGTCCATATCAAGGTGTTTATCCTCATATCTATTTGTAATGTTAACTTAATTTCAATGAGCTATTAAGATGATTCTTTAGTCGAATTCATTGTTTCTCTCTTCCACTAATGGATTATCCATTAGCTCTATCATTTTTGCTCTTATATAACTGAAGAATCATCTCAAGATAGATCTTTTAAAATCACTGTATTTAAGTAAAAATATTTTAATATTATTTTATTGTATTAATCAGAATTTATTTATCACAACAAGATAAATTATTTTACAATTTTAAAATATATCATAATATTACAACTGAAAGTATTTCCTTAAGAAAGGAAATCAAGTAATTTTTCTTTATCTTACAATTAAAACATATTCAAAGGTAAAAAATTATATGTAAATTAAACATCTGCTGAAATTAATGTAAGAATTCGTTGAATATATCTTTAAAATTTATTTTAAAGATAATTTATAACTTGAGATATAAATTTCTGTGTTAAAAGTAAATTCAAAGTCGTGTATTGTAGTACAACAGATTTATTTTACAATCACATTGAAATGCATCAAGTAACAGTGAGTCATAAACCAAATAACCATTTGCAGATCCCAAATCGACTTGCCAAGCACGTCGAGACAGAATCAGGATATCCGGGTTCCCGGACAAGAGATTTACTATCATTATGCTCAAAATCAAGGGAGGCCACCGCGTTACGGAGTACCTCAGGTGTACATGAAAGCTGACGCGAATCAGGAAAGTGAATTCCAGCGTAGGAATTCGGGGCGAGCGATCGAAAAAGCAGCTTCCCAGCCGCAGTTATCCTTCGAAGACGAGAGATCGCCAGAGAATGATGTGTCGACGCAAAGGACCAATCCCGAGAATATGCAAAATATGTCATCGCCGATCGATAATGCCGTCGACAAGGAGAGGTGAGGCAAAAATACGGCGCATCGGAGTCGATCAGATTCATGCATTTTTCATATTTTTTTCATAAGTGCGGCAAATTAGGGGGAAACGGCAAGATACGTTTGCAAAAGTTGGTCAAATAAGTTGGAATATTGGAGAGGTCGTTACGTTTTGAAAAATTATCCGATAACGAGAAGATATTGAATGAAACTGAATTACTGTTCGTGGCAAAGAAAAATCAATCAAAATCCTTACAACATTTAAAGTAGTCACACATAATAACAATTATTTTAACCGGAATAGTAATAAATCTAAAAATTAATTGTTCATATAAAATGTTCAGTGAAAGGTTCGTTTAATGAATCAATTTTATGGAGATTTGTATATCGACAATTATCTTAGTAGAAAATGACGAAATATAAAATTGAATTAATGATAGGACATTTTATTATAATTAAAGTTTTATTCGCAAATAAGATGAATGGCATGAAACATTCATACTACATAACAATGTACATTTGAAGATCTCAAAGGTACTTCGAGAAACAAATTATGACGGAAAATTAAATTCAGGGGGATATTTTAGTGTGTAAAAATCGCAGAAACTAGGTCGCATGATATCAAAATTCACGTATCTATCTACTACATTCTCCTTCACAAATTCAAGCAAAAATTCATACAAAAATATCTTTTAAATGTAATTATTGTGTCATTTGTATTATCTCAAATAAACCTACTTAAATAGAGGAAAATTAATGCTTTTCTGGAATAGAATAAAAATTACCTTCTTGAAAAATATATATTTTTTAGTAATGATTGAAAGTTTTTTAGGAAATTTAAATTTTTCGTAATTATACAAGAGACAATTTCCTTGGTTGAAAAAAATTAATAAATAAACAATTTTTTGTATTTTAAGAAGATTAAGTTTAATGTTAAGTATCTTGAACAAGTTTATTTTCCCGTTAAATTTCGAAAAAATCGAAGTTATGTAGTAAGTATTATTATAACTAATAAAATAATATCATTAAAGATTCGAAATAACAGTCGAAGATCGTCAAGCAGAGTTCGATAGAAAAGGATCTCAACGTAAAGATGACTTTCGACCAGAAACAAGTTTCGGTCTTCGTCAAGAAGAAGTAAGATCTTCAAAGAAAGAACGAAATTTAGCAGAAAATGTTGAAGGAGAAAGTGTACAAAAAAGGATTGAAGAACTTCAAAAAAGGTCAGAGGACAATTTCAAGGTTAAAGAGAGTCAAGATCTGGAAAATCGAATTAACGGTCACATGAAAAGAAGTGATGATCTCAAGAAAGAAAATTCTCCACCGCAGTTCAATAAAGACATTCATCCTGGAAAAGATCTATCACGAAAAGACGATTTGGAGCACGGAATGGATCGATTGAAAATACAGAATCAAGGTTCGGGATCAGACTATGACAAAGCCGGACAGAGCTCGTCAAATGTTGATTCCGGGAGGGGATCCGCTGTTTATTCAAGCGGTCGACGAGCGATGCCCGAAGAACCAGGCATACAGCAAGGTTTGATCAATTTCACTACTGTTTTCTCTTTATAATTAATACGTTATCAGCATCCTTTTTTTAACGCGAGATTAAATTTGATGGAATATGAAAATAAAAGCTACATTCCTGTATTGGAAAATAACTGAATATCTGTGGTAGTTTATGTTTACCCAGTAAAAAAGATGGGATTTACACTTATTGAACATGAGATTTGCTTGCAGGATTATGATTAGCAAATAAAATCGCGATAAAATATTTTACTCGCTTAGTTTTATATAAATAATGATTAAGACTTCAATATGTTTTATTTGTTCTCATTAAAGTACACTTTATGACTCTTAAAGTAAAACTTTAAGAGTAAATAATGTATAATAAATGATACTTTTTTTTAATTTTATATATTTTGCCTATATATTACTTGTAGTTGCATGTATATCAAATTTATATATAAATATAAAATACGTGTGACAAACGATGTTTTTTGGCAAGAGTGCTAACTTCATAGAGTACGGAAATATTATATTACGTTAATAGGCAGGAAGACTACTTTCTTAACCGAGTTATAAGAAGTTGTTTTCCATACGATATGAAATTGGCACGAGTGCTAAAAAATTATAATTAAATGCACAGTTGGATTTTATGTCATTATAACAAAACATATTGTATATAAATTTATAAATTTACAATTTTTAATTTTTATTTCTTATGGAACGTAATAATGTGCTAAATTTAATTTATAATTATTATTCGCAATCTTGTCATCAAATGATGTCAAGTTGAATTTGTTCATGTAACAAAATGAGTTGAACAAAAAGAATGCTTAACAACACTCAGCTCCTTTTTGCATCTGAAGCCAAGTCCGGTATTGGTTACGTTGTTGTTTCTTTCATCAAAAGTTAATTGCTTTCAATTTTATGAACCGCCGCGAGTGATAAAGCCTTAGGTACAATTATTTAATTTTTCACTAACTGTCTTTGTCAGGCAGCTTTGAAAGCTTTCGTGATAAATATTACATTTCAGTTTCACTTTGAAATATGTATTTTTATTCATCATTAATATAATAATATTAATTATTATAATTAATACATATATACAAATAATAGTATAAATACATTTTTATTATTCTATATTATATGTCTTATTTAAATTATTTTTATTATCTTTGCTACATATTTTTTTATAAAATTGTATTTTATTTTGTTTTTATTTCGTATATGAATTTTGAATATGCTAACATTAATATAAATAGATAGATAGAATAGAATTTGTTGTATGTTTGTGTATATTCTCTTCTATGGCACTCCACTTTCTTGTTGTTCGACCAACTAAAGAATTTGTTGTTGAATAAAATATGAAATATTTAATGAAAACTGAATGAAAATGTACTTTAATTAAATTTGACTTTTGTCCATGTCAAACGAAGTTTTCTCTAAAGTTTATATTGATGTACGTATAATAATTTGAATCCATACTTTATATTATTCAGTTGACATGAGATTGAATTTCATTAAAAATGCAATATAAATTAAACATATAATTGCATATCATTTTTAATTTATTGATCATTTTATGCTGTATGCTTAAAAATAATATATTAAATGTGATATTTCAATTCTTATTTTAGCTTAAAATTAAAATTATTATTTCATCATCTAAACAAGAATAAAAGTGAAGTGCTTTTTAGTTAAATATATAATATAACACTCATTAAAATAGATTATTCAAGTAAATACTTTTATAGGTCAAGATTCCGAGTGGGTTGACATAGTGGAATCTGAATTGAGAAACATTTTGGAACCGCGGGATGTTCCAGCAATGGCACATTCCACTCTTTCGGAAAGTGTCTCGTCTGTAACTCCACCACTACCCCCTTTGTCACCCCATGGAAGTCCACGAACTCCAAGAAACAGATATTCGGCGAGGTAAATAATCTTGTAAATGTACTTTGCTGCAAAACATATTTTTGATTCAAACTTTTAATAAAATTACAACTGCTATCCATTTCCTCGAGTATGATTGTCACAATATCTTTCTAACAGAATTTTGTATTAAACCTCGTTCAAAGAATATAGATTTGCATTTCGGCAAAAAAATATAAAAATAATAAGTACACAATTTTTCGTATATAATTTATTAATTATTTATTTATTTATATATTATTTATTATTATTCGTTTAATTAATTAATAGTTTAATTATTAGTTATAAAATATGAGTACCTTTTCACAATAACTTCTTCGATAAACATTTCAGAATAGAAAAATACAATAATGTTAACTATTTAAGTACGGTATAATATTTAATAACTAGTTAAAAACAGAGATATAGAGATAGTATGTTCTTTTAGATTTATTATTGTCATTTCACGAAAAGTTGCGGCTAAAAAATACAGAAAATACGCTATGCTTGATACATAAGGTAAATGCACCAGTCATCGGAAGGTTAAGGAATTTTTGTACTTTACAATACTTTCATTGTTACAAAAATTTAATACTAAATAATAAAAATGTATACAACATGTAGATAAACTCTTTGTTAATGAGTATTAACCGTTAAAATTACCATTTTATTTATATTTGATTTTAATAAATGTAATTTATAAAAAAAAATCAGTTGTACCAGTCATCGGAAACAGTTTGTGCGATTGTTCCATTAATCGGATATCCGTTGTACCAGTCATCGGAAATGTACCAGAAAAATGTAAAAATAATTATATCACTGTAAAAA
>JABFPJ010003701.1:0-15457 GCA_022817425.1 Gryon sp. ZL-2020
ATTGTGTCTAGTAAAATCATATTGACTGTACATGTACATTCGTCAATTATGTTATTTCCTATATTTATATTATATTTATTACAAGTATTATTTATTCGTTTTTTATTTAATGTTAAAAGAAATGTTGTACTTTATAAAAGGACAGAAAAATAAAAATTTATTTTATTTATATATTTATATTAATAAATATTTATTTGTATTTCCTTTATTTTGTCCTCATTTATTTTTGTTTCCTTTATTTTATCCTCTGATATTTTGTCCGGTTACCGTTTTTGCATTTTTCATATAAAACTACATAATGTTTTAATTTCTTTATGTTGATTAAAAATAACATTAATTGTATGAATATATTAAAAGCAAGCAACAAAAGTAAGTGTGAAACTTACGTCCAAGTTCATCGAAAAACCTCGTTTGACCATTTGTGTTTTCCACCGTGTTTTCTACAGGATCTTCGTACAATGTCGCTGCAACATTGAACAAATCATTTTAATATCTTCAGCATCAAGAGTCTTTATGAATGAATAATAATTGAAACAATAATCTATTATATCTCACCATCATCTTTTAGGAATCGATCATTGGCACGAAACCTCGCAGCAGATATAACATGTCCAAAAAAGATTGCAACAAATACTGGCCAAAAGTTCGCCATGTCACGATCTGTATTTAAATTTCACGTAATTCCTCGCCGGATAAAATTCAGCGTCCATCGCCTGGTAGATTTTTTTGTTAAAATATCACAGTTTTCTTAGAGAACATGCATGGTTCTCATATCATAGAGCAATGTCTCAGATCTTCTTGCGTTTCAACTCAAATTTCATTGGACCCGTAATAAAAATAAAATCGTTACATCCTCGGCTTCTCCGTTGCTTTGACCTTCTCCTCTCTCTTTCTATACTTGTTTGTTACCTTCCCCGATAACAGATTGACAACCGACTATCAAAGTAAAATTGAATTATCACGATCAATTGTAACAATTTTAACTAATTAATCCCTAAACATAACTGATGTGTCAAAATGTTGATCAAATCGTAGAGGAGTCGGCTGTTGTAGTTAGATGTTAGAAGTAGGTCACGGAACCAGGACACTGAAACAAGTGGAACGCACTTTAGTGCTTGTAACGAACGAAGTATACACACGATCATACTCCTGAGTATAACTACATTAGTGAAAGTTCACCGGAAACTTTCGACCATGGCACTCTCCGACGATGGTTTATGCAAATTATTGTATACAATTGACAGACTTCATTTTCATTTGGCTCCAAAATATTAGTCACCGATATCTCACGATAATAAATTATTCAAACTGGTTTATATAATCAGCTTTAACATCACCGTTGGTGCAACGGTCTTACTATAAGGCAAGCACAGTTGTGAACACCAGAAGATGTAGGATTAATGTTTATTAATTCTGATCCAAATTCATTCTGACGGACTTTTGCAACACAGATAAAATGATAAAGTTTGCAAATCGTGAAAAATGATTGTTGACGATTATGATTACGATGATGAAAAGTAGAAAGTCATTGTGATCGACGAAGGCGAAAGGATGCAGAGGCCTTAACATTGAGGAACTCAGATTTACGAGCGGCAAATCGACCGATATTCCTCAACAGTAAATGAAAATGCGAAAATCATTATGCGCTGCAAATTACGCCGAGTTACGTGAGATTACAAACCACTCGTTTGTTTTTGTGCAGAATTCATCTGGAAATTCAAGAGGATGAAATCGTTTTTTTAAATGGATGACTGTTATGATTGAAAGATGAACCAATAAAAAAATGATATCTCTTTGACTTACCATGGATGTTAGTTAATTGATAATGTTGATGAAAATAAATCCAATTGATTAGACATCCTTAAACAAAGCGGATGTCCATCTGATGAGGAACTGAAGTTGAAAATGACAAGTCTTCAACACCAGACGACGGAGGAACGCTGTGCTTGGATGGACCACACTTGCCTACTGATGAGGAAACGTATCGCAGCATTCAAGGCTCCTTATTGCCTTACACTTGTCGGCTTGTTCTTGCTCTCACTCTCACCGGGCCCTACATTACTTCGGGTTTTCGTTTGACAGGCCACATGATTCTTATTACGCGCACAGGGGTTTTTTTTCTAGAAGAAACTGACGTTTTTTATTTTCTTAATTAACATCTTTTTCAATGCGAATATTCGAATAGATTTTTGCCAATATTCAAACGAGTTTTACCACTGCTAATATGCTTAACGAAAGATGTTATCGGCGGATATTATAATTTGCTAATGAAACCTTTCAGATGAATTATGACTAATTGAACATGCTTGATGACTGATAATCATGCAGAATTATATATTAATTTAACCAATAAAATTGTCGTTGGTTTAATTGCATTTCACGCGGGATCATTAATGTTGTAATTAATCTGATAAGAATATTTGGTAATTATGTCAGAAAAAATTATGGTATTTTTGTTGAAAAGTAATTCTCATACTGTTTATCAAAATGTCATTGTCAATTAATGTTATTCAATATAGAACTTATTATTAAAATATAGGAAAATATTAATATTTAAAACAATTTTAATATTATTTTTTATTTGCTATTTATTTATAATACCTTAATTTATATTAAAATGTGATTTATGAAAAATAATTTCTTAGTAATAAAATTAATCTTAATATAACATTTAATATTTATTTATTAATACAATTTAATTTTAGAATTTTTGTTCAGTTTCATAATTTTTATAGTTATTTTATACGTGTGTATATGTCGAATGAATGAAGTATAAAGAATACTGGAGAAATACTTTCACTTTTTTACTCTCTAAAAAAATAGTTCTATTCAAATGTTTGGCGACAAATTCTAAAGTCTTTCGTATTAATCTAAATTTATATTCTAAATAAAGATCAAATCATATTTCTTTCATATTTTTTATATATAATTATTATCCAATTAAATTTCTGGATATTACAATAACTGAAAATAAACTTCTTAAATATATATAAAATATTTATTCTGCTCTTATACATTTCAAAATAAAAACAAAAATTAATGGAATTCTTTTAATCTAAATCATTAAACGAAGTTTTTGAACAAAAGTCTATGTTATAATCAGATCATTTAAATCTAAATAAAAAGTTAAAACATTAATTTGCATATGAAAAATTATTAATGTATTAAAATAATTGTAAATAATTAAACAGTTAACAATATTATTTATTTTTACGCGCTAAATAACAATTTTATAAGTTTGTACTTTCGAACAATACGACATAATTAAACTTCTGACATGCTTGCTCTAATTATCCTCGCGGAAAAATTCACAAGTTTCCCGGCTTCACATTAACAGTATCATTTAAAAATTATTATTTAAATTGCGAATTAAATTTAATTGAAAAAATACGTACTTTAATATATATCATAAACAAACTTTGTTATAATAATTTAAAATATTGCAACTAAATACACACAAAAATATAAACAACTTTACTTTTATTTTTTAGATATATGTTATTTCACGTAAAAATAAAAATAGTTTGTTACAGAATATTTCACTTGTATGTATTATAAATTAAAAGATATGCAAAATCACGTTTCATTTTTTTGTGATTTTCGCTTTGAAGCAAAAAATTTTGCAACTGATGAAATAGTATTTCCGAAATTTGTGTTAACAGTTACACTGCTACGTTGAATCCAATTAGGTAAAAATTTGACTTTAGAACTATAACGTTTATCTATTAAAATAATCGATGAATAATCTCCAATGTGTCGAACAGCACGACCAATGCACTGATTTACCGCTTTGTAGCACAAGTTTTCATAATAGACTTGACCCGAAAATCCTTTCTGAAATAAATAAATTCATTTGCATATAAATAAATGAAAATATAACAATCATATACATTAAATATAATAAATAATATCTTTATATATTAAATAAAATATACTTACACATTTCTCATTCAAGTATTTCATTTTTTCTGAAAGTTCAACCGATTTTATGTTTGGGAATGGCATACCAACAACAATTATACAACGTCCTAGATCATCGCTGAAATTTAATCCTTCACTCAGTTTTCCACCTAAGAAATAATAATTTAAAATATTTATGCGAACTATATTTTTAGTACTTCTAAGTTAAAATATTGCAATTTACATACCAACTACACTAAATAATAATGCACCATTTTGAGGCGTTTTTGGGTTATTTACAGAATCGGCATATTTATTTAAAACGTCATTCACCTAAAAAAATATTTCAAAACATGTATTATATTTGTTTATGAATGTTTATTAGTACAGCTTTTTTAGGTAATCTTTAATTAAATACGTGTACTTTTTTACCTGAGAAGATGATTTTGGTTCTCGATAAATTTTTTTTTTCATACTAAGTTTTTTCAAAACCCCTGTCTTTTCAAAGTATTTGTAAATTATATCCTCAATGCTATATGAAGGTAAAAATACAACTACTCCTGCTGGTACCACATTCAGTAAATTGACTAATGTTCGACCTAATTCGTCAATCTGAAAAAATCAAATCTTAAAATAAGTATATAATATATTGCAAAAAAATTCATAATAATTAAACATTGTTATTTTTAATTATATTGTATATTAAATAATACTAATATATGAATTTGATTTAATTTTTTATTAAAAGTACTTTATCACCATTGACATATTTCCTCTGTTTTGAAATGTAAATTCAAACTCTATTCCAGTGGGACCGCATGTCTGTATAATTGTACATATATTTTCTTTCGGTATGATATGATCGCATGAGAATGTAAGTATTCTTTCTGATGAAACACCTGCGTTTATCAACAAATGGTCTCGGAATTCATACATAGGAGCCATAGTTCCGCCGGCCAAGATGACAGCTTTAGCTTCCTGAACTACAGAATATACATTTTATAATATATATGCATCATCCTATTATGAACATAAATCATTTTTTAATATTTCAATAATGAAATTAATTTATTTTATTTACGCATATTGTATTAATAGTAATATTTTAAATGTTGCTGTTGTAAAATAAAACATAATCCAGAAATCTTACCAACATCAGAGAATTGAGAAGCTGGATTTAAAAGAATAAATTTCACCATTGACTGACCAAATGTTTCACCCGGAAGAAGGAAAATACGACCATCTTTGCAATTTGTTTGCAAACAATCTAAGAAAGAAACGATTGACATCAAAGGATTACTTCTCGCTTCGTTTTCTGACTTTTCATTTTCCTGTGAAACTTCTACAATTTCATCAGTTGCCTTAGAACGACTTGAATTTTTCAAAGAATCTAAAAACGCCGATATTCCCTTTTCGCTATCTTTCTTAACTTCCGTATTTATGATGACACCAGTTTCATATTTCTCAGCATATCCACGTAACTTTTGAACTAATTTAGTACGAGATATAAATTGTAATAAAACGAAAATGTTGTCAATGCCTACAAGATTTTGAAACTCGTTGATATCAAATACTTTATGTTGAAGTTCAGTTTTTTCGTCTAGTTTTGATTTTGTCGATCCTCCAAAAAGTGATAAAACTCTTTTTAAGAAATGACTCAACTGATTTAAAGATAGAACACTATTGGCAGATAACATTGTTTGAAATCTATAAACATAATTTTTATTTTATTAATTATTTATTTCTCTTTCAAACAAAAATAATAATATAGTAATCTTGTAAATTAAATATTGTAACATAAAATATGTTCAATCCTACAATGTAAAATGGTATTAAGTTTATGACCAACAATAAATCGTCAACCTGGTTTGATATCGCGATAACTGTTGAAAGCAGTGTAACACATTTCTGGCGGAAATAGTTGCACTATGCATTCGTTCTATAGCATCCAACAAATTGTGAGCCTCGTCGATTATCAAAATGTTTCCTTTTAGATTAATGCCCGAGCTTATTCGTGTACTTCTGTGTAATACCGAGTTGTAAGGAACTAAAATGATCTGGCCATCTTTCACGACTTTACGAGTTGCATAATATCCACAAGTTTCCAACTCTTTTGACGATTCTACAATTTCCTCGACATCTTTTATGTCGCCCAAAATAGCTCCACCGAGAGATAATTGATCGCCAGGCATATATTGACATCGAGATAGACAACTTGTTCTTGCTCTTTTAATGATTTTTTCTTTTTTAACCGTTGCCTTCTTTTTCAACTTTTGCAATTGAAGACAGCGATCATTTATAGCTTCATTCGTGCCAAGACTTTTTACATCCTTATTTATACAATAATTGTATCTGTAATATATTAATATAAAATTTTATAAATATTGATATTTAATTAATCATTGCAATTTTTATTTTATATATATATATTTTACCTCGAAGCAATTGGCACGACAGAAACATCGTTTGCATATATGCTTTTCTTTATCTCATGAATAAATTGACCAAGTTGTGAGTGAGTTCGTGAACAAAATATAATTTTCGTGCACTCATAATCTGTAACTTCTTCTTCTTTCTCGCTGTCCGAACTATCGTCTTCTTTGTCTTCTTTTAATACTAAATCGTAATCGTTTGTTTCAGAATCATCAATTTTAATAATTTTGTCTTTACTTTCAACATCTAGTAAATGATTTTCGTTATCTTTATTTGACTCTTTTATTTTTTTATATTTAGCTATATTTTTTGCCTTTAACTTTTTGGCTTGTTGCTCTAATTTAATTTTATCTCGATAAGTTTTCAATTTTTCATCATGTTGTATGATTTCATTCAGTTTGGACTAAAATTATATAATTTTTGATAATTAAATTGTAAAATTAAATCATACAAATATTATTTATATAATTATAAAACTATTACATATAAAATATTTTAATAAAGTAAACAAGAATTTTATTAGTTTACCTGATATTTTTCCTTTTCAACATTTAAAGTCATGATTTCAGCTTGCGCAGAAAACCAATCATCGCCATACTTTTTTTCAATCGCTTTAATTTGTTCATTAATATCATTTATTTTATTATTATAAAATTGTTTATTTTGGTCTTCATTGTCCAACAACCATTTTACTGCACCACATATAATAGATAATGTTTTACCAGTTCCTGTTGGACTTTCAAAAATGCCGCATTTGCCATTTTCCAAACAGTAATACAAATTCTTCATAAAATCCTCTTGAATGGGATATGGTTTAAATGGAAATGGAAATTCCGTTGGTGTTTCCATTGTTGGTTAACAATTAATTATTTACATCAGTAGGCAATCTTAAAATTATGAATAAAACAAAATTAAAAAGATAAACAATACATATTTTTAAATATTGATATCATATAATAATATCTTTTTATAAAACATCGATATAATACATTTCGGAATACTGAATGTTTAATTATAATCAATTAATTACCTGTTTCGATTTAATATTACTTTGTCTATTAAATTTAAATTAAATCAAATGGACTTATATTTGCAGTTTAAAACAAAAATCTATTTACCACTTATAAATGGGTTTTCTACATTAAAAATAAGTCAAGACTATACTTTTTGTTACGTACATATTAAAAGAACAATGTAAACAAACTGTTGACCGCCAAAAACATGAAGTAGCGTCATCTAAAGAAATAAATCAACGAAATTTCTATCGGTAAATATACATTGATTAACCTCATGTAACGATTTCTTTTGTAACATTGTTGGTATAGTAGTAGTCTGTAATGAACTTTTCGTTTCAATGAAATTTCATAAAAACTGGAATGATGGAATACGTAGTCTGTAGAAAGCGAGGTAATTTATAAAACAGTATAAGATATTAGTTAAAATATAAGATATTAAAAAAAAACACGGAACAAAGTTCGTAATATTTTTTATCATTTAAGAATAGAATCTGAAGAGGGAATTAGAACTAAATGATATTTTCATATTGTAATAATAATACTTTATATTTATAATAATTAATTATATTTCAATGATAAAATGTAATAAGATTATACAAAATTCAAATAGAAAAATACAAATAATTAACAAATAATTAGAAGGCATAATTATATTTAAAGTCAAATCTTTTTTCATATTTTATTGTTAAATCTATAATAAAAATTTTATAAAATCTATAATACATATATATATGTAATAAAATGAAAATGTAATAAAAACTACATTTATGAGTATTTTCTAAAATATATATTAATCTATGTCCAATTTTCGAAAAGTTCCTTGTATTCCTTCCAGTTCATTAAAAACCAAAGACTTGCTTGTGGGTAAACGAGCACTTTCATTTGTTCGACTAATTTTTTCCTCTCGTAAAAACCAATCCTTATGTTTCTCAATTTTTCGTTTCCATGCATCTGTAAATGTTTCATCATTTAGTTAATTCATAGTTAAAAATATATTTACCAGAAAAATATTCAATAATGTACCACTAAGTTCAGCAAATTTTCCTGCATTACCACCCCATTCTTTTGGAAGGATATCTTTCTTCATATAATTATAAAGAGCTTCGTGATTTTCCGTGTGAATATGAAACTGAAATTAAGTATTAAAAACAATGAAAATAGATAAAACAAAAATTATGAATTTAATTTTAACTGAAAAAGTTCTTATTGACTCACCTTTTGAATTAACTTCTCCTTGAGCAAAGGGTAAAAAATATTTAAAATACTTCCCATAAATGATGGAGCGTTAATATAAATAACTTTATGAAGTCGAAAAGGCATGCTATCTTGAGTTGCTAACATAGCTCGTCTGACGATAGAAAGTGTAGGACTACATTTTGAAAAATGTCCTGCCGAGAATCCCTAAATAATAAAAAAAAAGTTAATAATCTTCAAAAATATTATTTAATTAAAAATAAATTTAATAATAATAAATTTAACAAAGTTGGAAATAGTGTGTCAAAAAAAGAAAAATAAAGTTACTATTACAACGTTGTTACATTTTTAATTGTAAAGTTAAACAACATATAGCAAAAATACATTATAATCAATCAAACTCAATTACTTTAGAATTTTAGTAATGCAATAAATTCTATTCATTGTTTTTTTTGCGTATATAAAACCTGATTTTCTTTCAGATCGACACTATTAATGATTGCGACATACGTCTTTACGTAATATCTGACATATTTTTTTCAATAAAATAAAGCGAACATTCTTTTTGATACAAAACTGAACAACAAAAAATTAGATTAGTAGAGTAATAAACAGGTGAAAGAAATTGTTATCGTATATATCATTCTATACAATAACATTATTACAATTATGCAATATTATATATATATAAAAAATTTATTAATAAAAATCCATCAAATAATAGTATATTATTTATATACATTAAATTATTGAATAAATAAAATGTTTCGTATGTATAATAATAATCGTAGAAATCAGTATAAAAAATGAAGAAAGTTGGCAAAAATTAATTATTTCTGAAACACATCCGGGCGGAGAAATTTCATGCTGACTAATTTGTATCTTGTTTTTAGGGTATTCGTTTATGTAACTACTTTCTTTATTTTTAAGTCTTTTCTCTTACTTTATATCACGACAGATCTGACAGTTTTTTTCTTTGTAATGAATTTTATTTCTACTTAAAAGAAATCAAATGACCAACGCAGAAGATTTTTTTTATTGAAAGTAGCATAGTTACAGCTAAATAACATAGTAATCTCGTTTATAATAGTGTCAAGAGTACGTCTAAAAAACTTTGTACTTGTATAGGGTAAATGCACCAGTAGCTGACCACGCTCCAGTAAATGACCGTTGTATTCATCTGACAAAGATAGACAATACATTTTAAATGAGCGATCATTCGTTGGGTCAATTTGTTAATCGGTCATTTACTGGTGCTTTTATCTTATATTAAAACATTTTTGTCTTTTTCAAATAAAACTTTTAATTATGTATGAAATACACACTGAATAAAACTACTCTGTATACGAATATTTATTTAAATTATAGTAACTGTAGAAGTATATTTTTATATAAATTAATCTTTTATTTTTAAAATTTACCTTAAGATCTAACACCATAACATTGGACAAGCAACGTTCTTCCATTAATCGAACATCTTGAACCATAAGAATACGTCTTGTCATGGCTTGTAATGAAAATTTTTCTAATCGAGTATCTTTGAGTCGCAAAATTGTGACTCTGTGTCCTTCTTCTGTTAATGATGGTAACACGAAATATTCTCTAAAAATATAAAGTTAAAATAAAAATGTTGGTAAAATAAATAATTATGTATTTGTAAATTTTGATATCAATAATTTGATTTAATATCTACTCAATTTTTATCAATAAGTAATTAATTTAAAAGACATTTAGTGAATAATTAATTACACTGCTTCGCAACATTCCTGTATATCTCGTGCGCACGGATTTCTTGATGCAAAGAATTCCGGTAGCGCCGTTCGTGCACTATAATAGCGTTCTAATATTGTTTTGCATCTTTCAACACTGTTTTTGCAGCTGAATAAAAATCGTTCCAATTTAACGTCATCTGCAAATGGAGAATCCATATTAATTTGTATACAACATTATAAACAGCTTAATTGCTGACTTAATTATATATCAGTATTTTCCCATGAATTTAACTTATTAAAAAAAGAACTTAAAAAACTAACAAAAGAGGAAGAGAAATGAAAAATAAAAGAAAAAGCGTGTTTTAATATTAAACGTGTGGAAAATTTCAAGCAGTGAATACACTTTTCCTAATAGCTGATTGCAATTTTAATTATACTTAAATTGATGTAACAATTCGATGTACATAATTACCCATATGCTTTGGTAAGTGCGGCTGTTTTGAGAGCCATTCACGAATCGCGATGATGTCTTTTTTTCTCATCTCAGGATCAGGTGGTATTTCTTCATCAATGCGTCGTTGTTGCTCCACGGTTGGTAGTAATAAAGTCATTTTTACTACTGTACTATAATGTAAACATTCAATTATTTATTAAATAATCTTTCAAATTATTAGGAATCATTTCGAATTTACAAGTATGAAATTACTGGAAATAAGTTAATCACTTAGATGGATTCAATATTTATGATTAAACGGCAATGTTGATAGTTGTTCAAATAAATCTAATAATGAATGACAATATTCCTATTGCGATTGTAATTATTGTCTACGCCATATTTACATCTCTACATTTTGAAAATTAAATTGATCAATCTGTTTTCATTTTTATGTTTGAAAATATTAGATACATAACAGTAAAATATATAGTTTTATTATATGGAAATTAACATTTTCACTCTATTTAAAATCGGAAAAAGTAATTCTATAATTTATATGATTTCTTTTAAATAGAAAATAAAGTAGTGAATATCTGTTTATATTCGTGATTCCGAATTACAAAATGCTTTGAATAGTGTTTTCTTGACGGACGTGACGAACATTCATTGATTTGACAACAGTTATTGCCTTGCTTTCGACAATTCGAAAGTGAATATAACGATTGCATTGATATTGGCAAGTAGAAATTACTAATTCTGAAGCACAAGTACCGTAACTTGCAATTTAGCTGTTTAAATACATTGTAATACGCAGATATTTATTAATTAATAACACACTTAATTCAATCGCGCACGTTATTGAATTCTAATTCTATAATTATTTCACCATTTTAGATCACAAACAAGTTTATGATACATTATTTAGTTTAATCAGTTTGCACAATAAAAACAATGCATTGAAAATATAAACCACAAAATTAAATATAAGTATATATTTTATTATGTGATTAAGTAATGAATTTTTTATGATTTTGATACATTTTCATTTCGCTTCTTTTACATTTCTGTAAGTTATTGTTCCAAAAGTGTAAAATTAAAAAAATGTTCATAATTTAAGTAACAATAAAAAACATTATTGAATGACTTTGACTCAAGAAAAGCTGATTCAGCACAGTTTGTATTCGTTCATTGATGTCGCTGGAATAAGTCCACTGCTTAGTATCTTTTAATTGATTTAATTGCTCCAGTATCCTTACTTGTATATATACATAAATATGATTATACACAAACACAAAGAAGGGACAACAATAAACTAATCGGTCAACGTTAACTCCATTGTTTTATATATAAGTTACCCATACATAATTAATAATAAATATTACTAAATGGTTGTAATTTCTTTATTTAATTATATGCAAATATACGTTTTTTTACTTCTGCTACGAAGATTAATATTTGTAATGATAATGAATACCTTGAAAGTAAAGCGTATAATACTTACACTCGAAATGTTTAAATATTATAAATTACAATCGATATTTTGATTGATGATAATTTTGTTATTTCTTCCTTTTTATTTCTTATTTCTAATATTTATGAATAATGTACTTATGACTTTGAGTCTGTTAGCTTATTGCACATACAAGTTGTTATTAACATACAAATGAGCATTTCTGTGTTGAATCAACTTTGTTAAATTGATTTAGTGCTGTTAAATTTATATGTACTTTTCATATATAATTTTTGTAAATTATAAATTAAATATGAACAATTTTATAAATGTCGAATAAAACTACACATTAATCCAATATTCATTCATACAAAAATTATCATTTGACATAAAAATTATGTATAAAAGTAAATATGAAATTTACCGAAATATTCATTACATTAAGTAACAATCACTTTAAATCATTATTTATTCAATAATATAAAAATAATCCGGTAGAAATGACAGTTTGTTCAATTTATACAAAAATTGTATTGTTATATGTTTTTTTTAAATATGCATTAGAACTGTCTTACCTTCAGATAATGTTGTTTAAAAGTTGCAAATTTACAAACAAGTGTACAAATTATAATAAAAACACTTGCTAATTATTTAAGCTGTTTTATTTAATAATTTGTTGTTAAAATAATATAAAACTAGTGAAGAACTGGTATCAAACGCACAATTTGACACGAATCGCGCGTCAAGTCCCGCACTTGTGCGTATAGCATTTCAATCTGTTGCACGAAATCGATTTCGAAGGCATCATGTACCAGAAACTGAATCCCCACCTATAAGATAATGCGAACACAACGCCGTATAGTATTTGGATACGATTTTGTGTTGCTAACAAGTCGACTTATTACTTATTTAAATAAACCGTCATTTTTTTCATTTATATATATTTAATTCAATTTATTATACAACATTTTTTATATTGTTAAAACATTTTTTACTAGTAGTGCATTTTCACTAGACAAAAAGATTAATACAAAACATGCATATTTATCACTATTTGTTATAATTAATTACTTTTTTTTTATTGATTGACGTCAAAAACATTTTATTGATACAATATTTTCAATAGCCCTGGATATTGAGGTTGATAAAACAGTTTGATGATTAAAAAATTATATCAAGTATGATAAAAGAAACAATTTGAATAATTATGTGCGATGCATATATGAAGGTCGACGGAATGTGATGAGAATCAAGTACTTATGTGACCGTGAAGAATCAAGTTCCGCAGATAGAACGTAAATTATCGTCTTAATTCTTCTCATTAAATGAAACGCAAAAGTGTAAGTCCGGACGCAATGAACGCTTAATAACGCCCCATAAAAATGTATACACTAGTGAAACCCGTTTATTGCACAAAAGAGTCATAATTCACAAAATAAAAGCTCACATAACTGATCGCAAATTATTGCAGTTTCAACAATAATTGTTTTAGTGCTTTGTGAATCGACGAAACAAATTGTAGTTTAGTGATTTAACACAGACAGACATCAGTTTAAAGAGTAAGCCTAAACAAATTTCTAAAAGTTTTAATAAAATTATTCTAAATATGCAATTTTAAAAATAAAGATATTGATCTGAATTCTATCTACTGATAAGTTAAAATTAACAGAATCAAGTGTAAAACAACTTTCAGTTTAGAAAAAATATTAAGGAAAATTAATTTAAACTATTAATTATATGATATTTATATTACCCCTAGTAGAAATTGAAAAAGGCTTGCCTAGTTAAAAAGCGGGCCCTGGATTGGTAAAGTCCGGGTTCGCCTCGTTACAGGTAAGCCTGGACTGGGCCAATGTAGGCCCAATGTTGTGTAATTCATTGCAGGGTTGGAAAGTAGGGCCAATATAGGGCCTAACAAGGGCCATATTAAGGCCCAATAAGGGTATGAAACGCCTACCCACACATTCCCTGTATAGGGTTTTATGGGCAAGCCAAATTAGTCTCATATATATACTATAGTAGACTTAACTTGATGTTTACAAAACATTTCATTAGAAGTCTTCGTAGCTCAGTGTGTAAGATGTTTAACTTTCACGTTCGGGTCTTGGGTTCGATTCTCCATAATGCATTTTTGAACAAATATTTTACATAAATGTTGACTAAACCCGGGTGTGCCTACTGAGGCTTAATTAGGCCAACATTGGATTTCATCAAATATCCCATACCAGGGAGGCCTCGTTAGGCCCATATTAGGAATTCCTAACTAAGTAATTTATAAGTTAGCGTTTCAAACCAATGTGGGTCCCTCAAAAATCACACCCAAGAAGGCCCCAGGTTCAGCCAAGTTTAAAATTCTACTAGGGCAGTACCGCTCAAAAGTATGTGAACACCTAGAAATGACTGAAAAAATGGTGAAAATTCAAAGTATCATAACTTTTTTGAAAATTAAGATAATTATTTCAAATTTTAAGGTAATGAAGGTTGAACCCTTAACATAAGAATACGAAAAGCCAATTTTGAATATATTGCTTTTTTCCATAATTTTTGCGAACTTAATCTTAAGTATCAATTTTATGTTGAAAAAAATGTATATTTGTGAGTTTGTAATTTTGCGAAAAAAATTTTTTCAATCAAGTCAAGTTTCGCATGTTTTAATTTGTACTTTAATGAACAACTCTTCTAAATTTCAAGTTGAATCAAAAATTCCTGAAATATAGCAATTTGAATTTTAGCATGCATTTTCAATATAAATTGACTCTGATCAAGCAACTGATGACTGTTCTGGTTAATTATTTATGTAATATAAGTTTATATTTACACAATCATTTATATATTTATTTAACAATAAATGTATTTTTGCAAAATAGTTTTTTTGCAAAAAAATCGCAAAAAATAAATTTGAAAAATCATTTTTTAATTTAATGTAAAAATTTTTTCAATTTGTGATTGGACAAGAAATATTTATATTATTAAATTTTAATTTAGTATAAACTTTCATTTTTTTTTGTTAGATTTTTTTTCACTACAACATTATAATTATATTCCTCAAAAATATCAAGAAAATAAAACCTTATTTTTATTACTCAAATCTTTTCATGCTTGAAATACAGGTTGTACCATAAATATATGACATGAATATGACCATCAGACTCCTAGTCAAAAGTTCTGCGAAATTAGACATTGCCACAGATTCAGCCATGGTTGCCACGGCATTTCCCAAGCTGTGGCAAATGCTATGATCATACGCCATGATACGAGCCATGGTATGACAAGGAATGTGGCTCTTGGCATAATATTTGCCACAGTATGGGCAATA
>JABFPJ010003702.1:0-15453 GCA_022817425.1 Gryon sp. ZL-2020
ATGACAGTATCGTTTTTTATTGCAATACTATGTTTATGTTCTTTAATTCTAGTTATAACTTGGCGTTTAGTTTCTCCTATATACGATTTTCCACAATTGCATTCTAATTGGTATACAACGCCGGTATTTTCATCTTTGTTTAATTTATCTTTTCCGTTTTTTATGATATTTTTCAGTGTGTAGGGAATATTATTAACTAAACCAATATTGTAGTTGTTGAGTAATCTCTTTGTTTTACCAACTATATTATTATAGTATGGAATTTTAACATAAGTGTATGGTTTAGATTGATTGTTAGTAATTGATGAATTTTTGTTTTTTAAATGATGAATTACTGTTGTTTGAAGTGAATTAAATCAATGATTGGATGTTAACTTGTTTTATTGTTTTAATGCCCTTTATTTGTAGAAACATAAAAAAGAGATGTTGGAGGATCCGGAAGTTGAAGTATACAAATGTGTTGCTTGTCCAAAAGTCTTTGTGGATGAAGAGTTTTATCAAAAACACAGGAATGTAAGTTACTTAATAACAAAAGATTTGCAATACTTATTTTATAGATATAATACTAATATCTTTATATTAGGATTAAAAATTCTATCCTACAATCAACTAATTTCTTATATGATTATTAGGTTCACGATCCAGAATGCTGGGATAAATACAAATGTAATATATGCAATCGCTCATTTAGAGATAACGTTCGGTTGAAAGAACACCAACAATCTATACATGAAGGCATCAAACCACATCAATGTGACGTTTGTGGTCGAACATTTCATCGTCGATCGAATATGGTATTTTAAATTAAATTAATTGTTCAATATAATATAATATGATCGGCATTAAAAGTAACTGTTTTGCTTTATACTTTTTCACAGAAAGTACACAGAGAAAAGCATTTTGCACGTAAATGTGAGCACTGTGATGCATCTTTTCTGAAATTAAGTGCATTGATATCGCATATTAAAGATTTACATAAACTAGAACCAAGTCGACGACTTATGGCAAAAAAACAGTACAAAAGTGGTTGTTATGTCTGTCGTTTTTGTGGCAAAAAGTTGTCTACTCATCAATCGGTTTTGGATCATGAACGTATTCATACGGGAGAGAAACCGCATGATTGTAAAATTTGTGGTAAAGCATTTAGGTAATTGATTTGTGGTTTGTTTATTTTACATACAATATAAATAGGATTGTAAAATAATTAAACAAAATAATATTTTAGAACATATACAGCACGATGGGCTCATGTTCAAAGACACAAAAAGGGCTGTTTTACTTGCGAACATTGCGGAAAAGTTTTTAGGTAAAATTCGAAAAATCATGATAGTGTTGATATATCTATAAACATTGGTAATAAGTAATAATAATGTTGAATAATTTTATTTTTTAGTTATAAACAAAATTTATTGACTCATATATTGATTCACATGCCAGTCGAAGATCGGAAACATCAATGTACAAAATGTGGAAAGAAATTTTTACGAAAAGGACATCTAAATATTCATTTGCGAATTCATAATGGTGAACGACCGTACACTTGTGACATATGTAATTACAGTTTCACACAAATGGGAGACATGAAAAGACACCGAGCTAAACATTCCAGCAATTATTTCAAAATCAGAAAAAATCGTGTGAAAATGGTCAATGTGACGAATAAAGAAGATCAGAATGTTGAAGAAGAGCAAAAGGAAGTAGAACAAATGAACGAAGCTCAGGAGATAGAGGAGTATGAGAGTATAGAAAATTTAAAAAACATACATGACATTCAAGTAATCGAGGAATTAACTGACAGTGACGGGAAACCTATTACTATTATCCAAAGTACTGATATCGGTGATCAAGCCGGTGAATTGCAAGAAGTCGAAGTAGAAGAAATTAATAATGACTTGGAGTATCAGATTAACTTTATTATGAATGAAGGGGAACCGACTGAAGAAGTTGTAATACAGGAATGAAAATAACCAGCTATCAAGTTTGAATTTTATATAAATATAAATAAAAGTTGTAGAGATTTTATTCAAATTAAGGTTCAAAGTTTAAATGATATATGTATTTTTATATGATATAATGAATATTATATATTATACAGAATTATACAGATTACATGTTTATAGAATAATTTATTGTAATATTCTAAAAGAAATATCGAATGATTACAATAAAATTAATACGAGTTAACAAACAAATTAATTTTGTTAGACATTAAAAAATGTCTAGAAGTACCTATCAGAATATATTGTACGTAAAATAAGCAAGACATATTGTTTAGTTGTTAAATCTTTATTTGAATCTTTTTAACAAAGCATTTTTAAGCATCAGTCGTGCAATACAAGAGGCTTTTCGTAAATCAATATCAACATTCAAAACAATATTAATACAATCTGCAATTCAATAACGAAAAAAAGGAGGACAAAAACTTTTCATTTGTGATTGATTTTCAAATTTGCTTTAATCAACTATTTATCTACGAGACGTATAAAATCCTCCCCTCAAACCATCACAACTTGCTGCGTTTTGAATTGTTCAATGGAACGCAAAACTGCTGTCTCAAATTTCAGCATAAGGTCATCGACAAACGTGACTTCGTCCCGTTGAAGATCGTCCATTAAACATCGATCATACCGATGTACATTAGTCAAATTTTTGGATGCATTAGCGGTAACGAAATTGCGCTCATGCACCACCTCATGTGGCTTACAAATCATCACATTCGGCAAGTTAACCGACGGAAATGCCATAGTGAATTTCAGTATCGTTGGCGTGTCCGTGTCTATTTGTTTGTCTCTCCTTTTAGGCGCAATTTGCGTACAAAATGCCAGCATTTTAATCGAATAACATGGCGCTCGAATGCCATAGCGATGCAAGTCAAACAACAAGCCCTCGATCATATCGTGATATCTCGCGATAATAAAGTCCGTCCATCTTATGGTCATCGCATATTTCACGACATTCCTCGTACGAAGCAAACAATCCGCTTGTATCAAACTTTGAATAGTATCCGGTTGAATTTTTGTAAATGGAAAATTCCACGGTACCGTTTCATAAGTGAAAGCTTTTCTGACATTTTTCTTCATCTCCGAACTAAACCAACTGTCGATTTCGTTACCGTAGATCAAAAAATGCTGTATTCCCACGATACTGTGTACACTTACAAAGCTCACTTTGTCTTCCAGTGAAAAGTACCTATCCGTGGGTAAAACGCAAATCGCACAATCTATTGCCTGCAAACTTGTTGGCGCACTTTTCACCGCCATTATCGGCACATCTTGAATGTCCTCGAAATCTGCGAAATACTTGACGCCAATTGGCGTCAGTGTATTTGCAAATTCACATATTAAATAGTAAGCCTCAAGTTCCTCGGACTTGTCTTTGTTTTTTGATTTAGGAGGTTTAACTGGATAGAAATCCGCTCGACTGTAGATGAGCGACTTTTTCTTTGCGTCTGCGGTTTCGTCGTCGGCGAAATAAACGGCACAACGAAGGTTGTTTTCAATTTTGCCAAAGGCGATTGTGCGAATTTGCTTGTTATCGATATTGAACGATGAATAAAGAAAGAGATTGTCATCGATGCGCAGCCATGAGGGAAGAGGCTCGCTTAGAATGTGACTCGGTTGGTTGGATATGCTTGTGCAATTTGGTGCGTTCTTTACGCCGAAGTAATTGAAGACTTCGAGCACGTAGTGCAGTTTGTTGTACTCATGACGGTAGAAAAGAAATGAAATCAAACTGATGACAGTGATTATTGCCAAGGCCGCCTGGTAATATTTGCGCATTGTGGAGGTAATCAATTAATTAAAGAATAGCGTCTTTTTTGTGCGATGTAGATATATGCATTTGGCCATTTTTTCTGCAAATAATAAGAAAAAATGGTTTTAGTACTAATCGTCATTACCGACATTACAGATTTTTCAAAACTAAGTATTGGATCTGTTTTATCGATATACACAAAATTTAAAATCGAAAAAAGAACAAAAAGCATTTTAAATTGATCGTCAATCGATATTTCATATTAAATTATAACTTCTAAAAATAATGAATTTATTTATTTAAACAAATTTTACAACGTACAAATCATTATATTTTTATTGAAGAGGGTTTTATTCAAAATTTAAAAGCAATCGCAGAATTATATTGACATATTTTTGGAGAATTAATTTCTCAAAAAAAAAAATATAATTTAATATGAAATATTTGAATATTTAATCCATTTGTTTAAATTATACATAAAATATAACTATTATTATTGAATAATTTGCTTATTATTAAATTTGAAGTGTAAAATAAAAAAAATATAATACTTGATATAATATGTAAAATTGCTTAAATAAGAGATAATTTTCGTTTAAATAGGAAATGGTTATAGCCAATATCTGCATAATAACAAACGCAATCTAACCTTGTCAAATTAATGTCACATGATATTTCGTCATTTCGTTTAATTCTATTGTTATATAAAACAACAACTGTAAAATCAAGCTCGACTAATTTTTCATGCAAAGAACAAATATTTAAATAAAGTTAAACTTTTATAATTCGAGAATATAATCATTTTTTTAAATTGTTACATTCAATCTGTTCAATCTATATACAGCAGCTGTCTTCACACTGCAGAAAAACGCTTTCATAACCCTTTCTAAATGTTGCTGTTTTTGAATATCATTTAAATTTATATCTTTACTTTTTGTTCTTTATTTAAATTAAAAAAAAAAAAATTATCTCAATTTTTGATGTTTTGGTTCATGAGTTTAAACAATTGTTTAAATAAATTTGGATTTCATTTGGTTCGATCATTGTTATCTTTGCTTTCTTGTCCTTTGTATTTAGTGTAAGTGTGATAGAAGATATAGATAGTTAATATGTACAGTATGATGAGAATATGCCTGGTCTTTTCGATATGTTATGTTTCTGTTTAACTTTACTTCAACGAATAAGTTAAACAAAGACGCAAACAGAGCAGGCATATCTTCATCATACTGTATGTACAAGGTGTTTCATTTTACAGGACCAACTTGTTCAAAAATCAAGTTCATCCAAAAATGAGTCCCTCATAATGCAAGACTTTATACATATTTTCTTAGGTTTATATTATATAAATATTATAGAAATCATTTCTGCAATTTTGATGTAAATTTAATGATGATTCTTAATAAAAGTATAACGTTTATATCAATAAAGAAAAAACTGCATACATTTTACTGTTCAAACAAAAGTAAAACTTAAGAAAATAATAATTTATTATTTTTATTTAATTTTAATAAATTTTAAAATTACAAATTTTAGTTATTATGAGATATATCTCATGAATATCTTCAGTATTATGTATTACGAAATTAGATATCGTATTTGGAGAAAATTATATTTGAATAAAAATTGTCTGTTTGTTTAATATTTATATTTAATTTTTAATCAATTATATGACAACATTTAACAAAAAATTACATATATAAATATTACCTAATTTGTATAAATCAATTTGACTTACATTTCATTTAAAGAAAATATATAATTATTCTGATTTCAAAATCATTTCTTCCATACACAAAATTAACGCAATTGTTTATAATTGTTATAAAAGCGCCATCTACAAATATGAAAGTTCATTTCAAATATTCTGCAACGCACGTTTTTGTGACGTTTCGATTAAAGTAACCTTAAATCGCGAATAATAAACAATTGTAAATACAGATTTAATTGTTGAATATTGACTGTTAATCACTTTGTAATTTTTGTTACAAAAAATTTTTTTTTAATTGACTACAAAGCAAATTATATTGTGTATTAGTAAAAATCGATAAATGAGTCAAGACTCGCGCACGCGTTAACGCATGTCAGCTGTCGCTCGGATACATTGTTAATAAGAATTTCCACTAATAAAGGTTCTCCTCCTTTTGTACTGTTTATCTTCGATTTTGTCTTTTTCCTGTTTTATGTTTGTCCCATAAGAAAAATATAAAATAAGACAAAAAGTATAGAAAATTTGGTACAAAGTCAAACTTTGTAAGGATTATTGAGTTGTTTCTTAAATGGCACACGGTAAACAAACGAGGGTTTACTTGGGATACGAGGATGAACCTGTCACTGAAAAGTATCGTAGTGAAGTCAATTTTACCACTAACAAAATCGGGGGAACACCGGTAATTATATTATATATACATTTCATTGAATATATTTCAAATCGAAAAATATTTACATCATTGATTATTTTAAAATTAATTTAGTCTTTTTTATTCTATTTCTTTTTACAATTCTTTTTCTTTTGCTTAAATACTTGATTATAAATCTAAACATTTAAAATGTATAATAAAAAACAGTTTCCATCAATTTAATTGATTATTATTGTATATTGAGTTTTTTGAATCTGTTCCACCATCTGTTCCAATTTAAAGCATGTATAGTTAGTTAAAATCAATGATTAGTTTGTAACAAAATAATATATAAGCATGTGTCAGTTTTTTTAAGTCATAAAAGTTATAATTTAACAAATTAAGTTGTCCAATTTATTGAATTGTAGGATTGGCACAACGAGAAATGTTCCGTATCTGCGCCGCAATGCAGACTGTGTGGCTTACATCAGATTTTAGTTTTACAAATTTATGCACCACTGGAGAATTCAAAGTACCATAGAACGCTTTATATTTTTGCTTGTATCAATCCTAACTGTTGGAATCAAAATGAAAGCTGGACATGTTTGCGAGTGCAATCGTTGGAGGAGGACAAACAAACGTACACTGGACAAAGTGATGACACCATGACATCCCTTTCAGCGACATCGTGGCTCGCAGATGCCGATGATTGGGGCGATACTATCAATGATAATAACATTGAGCAAAATGGAAACAATATGTTACTGAACTCCAAACTCAAGTTTTCCGATAAACTTCAAGAGGATGACTTGAATACTGAACTCGCGGAATTGCGAGTTAGTGATCCTAATGCAAATAGGTAATATTTTTAAATTAGCATATTTTTTAATTAAAATATGCTCATTCATATAACGAAGACAAAAGAAAATACTATACTATAAGATACAATTATGAGACATAATTCTGATGATAAATAAGAGAACATGTCTAGTAGTATAAAATACAAAGTAAAACATAAAATTGATTGTACAATATTCAAGTATCACAATAATAATGGTATTTACAACATAATTATGACAATTACCAATTGACTTCATTGTCGTTGTAACAAACAGTACAAAAATAAACGTTTAAGAGTATTAAAGAATTGAAATTTTATTTATTATTTTGATGATTGCAGTCCAGCGAGTATGGATTCTCCAGTAGGCGTAGGTGCGGTTGGACGATTGGATTCTCCACTTGCGTCCGCGGAAATTGAAGGAGCCGAAGGTGAAGTGGTGTGTATTGACACGCCAACTGAGCCGCAATGTGATCTTATACAATTATTACAAGAAGTTACTCCGTTACCTGTAAAGTATGCCGAGAAGCGAGAACAAGGTTCTCTATTTTTCACTGAGATTTTTATTTCCGTGGAGCCGGAAAATCTCAATGAGGAAGTCCCGCAACATGTGCATGATCTCTTTCTCAAGTATCAGAAAGATGACAAAGATTGGCTGTCAAGTACAAAGTCTACGAATACTGAAGAAAGCAAGGGAGCCTTGGATTCCTCGAGTTTAGAGAAATATGAAAAGAGCAATCCTATGCATGGCGATAAAACATTTCATGAATTTGTCAGTCGTATTAAAAAAAATCCTGGACAAATTCTAAGGTATTTAATTATGTACATTTATATTCACTTTTCAAAATATAGAGCAAACAATATTTCTGAACAAATATTGAGCTGTTACGTACATATTTATATATATAGGATCTATATAAGACAAATCCATAAAACTAAACTAACAAAACTAACATAACAAAATAATAAAGTTTAATTAGTTTATTTGGCGAGTTATTTTACTAATTTATTTAGTTTAATCAATTTACTATTGTTGTTTTAGTTAGTTACATAGTTTATTCAGACTTATTCAGATAAATAAATTTTCTATATAATTTGTATACTTTAACTAATTAAAGCAAATTTTTGTTGCAGATATTCACGAGATAATAATGCGCCATTACTATTATACTCAATAAGTGGTTGTGTTGGTCGATGTCGACATTGCGGCGATGAAATGACTTTTGAATTACAAGTTCTTCCTAGTTTAATACCAAAGTTGCGATTTAATTCGCAAGGTGATCGTAATTTTCAGATTGAATTTGGCACGGTGTTGATATATACTTGCGTTAGGAGCTGCTGGTCACAGACCGACTCATATCGAGAGGAGCATGCGATTGTTCAAGCAGAACGGTTGTAATAAAAGGTTCCTATAAATAATAATCTTTAGTCAGAACAAATAAAACAAAGAAATGCAAAATAATAAGGACAAAAATATTTAAATTCATTCTCGTAAAAATTCAGAAGTAAATTAATTGTAACTTTAACTGCGATGAATTCTATAGAATTGTAGATAAGTACCGTCCATTTTCGGTGTAAATCAAACTTATGTAGATCATATTTTCGATGTACAATTTCTGCTAATTATCAATTTAGCAGTTCAAACTTTTTCTGACTCTTCAAGTTCTACTTTGCATTTATTTTTTTTTATTTTCGAAAATTCAATGATTAATGTTTAAATGCATGACAAGGGCCTTTTTTGCACTGCATTAGATGCATTTGTGGTTCATTTTATGAACGGTTTTGCTTTTTCTTTCGATTCAGTCAAATTTAGAACTAATTCGAGAAAGCAAATAAATAAGTCGATATGTGTAAAGTTTATAATCATATTCATTGTTAAAATTCTAAACAATGTTAAATTAACAAAATACATCGAGTTAATAAAAAAAATAGTAATATTTCATTGCAAAATGTGATGTCGGAACTATCGCATATCGAGGAATATTTTATCCTAGAGAATCAAAATGAAAATTAAGGTAAATAAAAGGGGCTCTTTGAAGCAAAAGGAATTGAATGGATAAAATATAAATAAATTAATGTGAAACATTCCATCACTCATCAAATGAGCTTCTTTAAGAAAAGCAGTGATGTGCAAACTCGTAATCGAGACCTGCAATGAACATCAATTAGTCAATTTTGTAGCGGATTCAGGTGCGAAACTTGAAGGCGATTTGTGTGCCACATTGAAAAAAAAAACTACTTCCACGCGTAACAGAGTGAAGAAGTGAAAGAGAGATTTTTCCGAAAGAATTATTTTTAACGATAGTAAGTTTTAAGTAGGTGTTATGCAATGATCTAATCTATGAACTGTGTCAATAATCGAGATAGAACTATTTATTACAATAAATATTTATTTCAAAGAAATAAATATACATGAATCAAATTATGTACGAATTTTATTACTTATTATTGGTTTTAGCATTTTCATTATTTTAAATTTGTAATTCCCTTTTAGTCAAATCTTAATTTTAAGCAAACTAAAATTATGAACAAAACTTAAATATGAAATTATAATAAATAATCTTCTTCAATAAACAAACAAATACATTTTGTACAGACAATATTTATTTACAATATTAACTATATTTTAAATACATAGTTAAATTAAACCTATTATGTTATGCATCAATATGATGATTTGCACAGCATAAATCTCACTTCATTTACAAATCTTATAAAATTATAAGACAATATTTACATTTTCTTTTTTTTCAATCAATAATTTTTCACAAATTAAATCCTCTATATATATAATATACATTGTACAAAACAAATCATTTTACGTTGATTCATAGACAAAACATTCATTTTAAAAATAAATGCAATTAAATTTGAGGGTTTTTTTAATCAAATTATTTTTCATTTTTTTCATCCAATCAAAAATAACCAGTCTTTTAAGTTGTTAAAAAATTCTTAATAATAATGAAATAATTATTAAATAATAACTCGACAAGATCAACTAACTAGCATTTCCTTTGTTTTATCTAGAAATTCCTTTTCAGCGGATGTTCTGCCAGATACTTTTTGCATTCCAAGGTTTTTTCGGTGATCTTTGCATAATTAACATCGCCGTTATTGAATTGACCCTCGGATAACTCTTCGAATAAGACATTTGCTCGATAAAAAAATTTATAAGCAATAGTCGTGGCCATACGAATTTCCTCGTCGCTATTTCTCAATCCTATGCAATAAGATCGCGACGCTCGCGATAATATACTGGCATAGACATAAGCAATCGCTGCCAATTCGTAGTATCTTCTGAGATCCATGTGAGAGTTTGCTACCTCGGCTCCATATCTCACCATCAACATCATTGTAGATTCCTTTAGATTAAACAAAATTTTTTCCAAATGTCTCGCTTCTGCATTTAAACTTGGATGCAAAAAATCTCGTACTCTTAAGTTCAAAAACCTGAAAGTTAATGATAATTATGGTATACGTATTTATGTTATATTGTATATTGTATACTGGTATCCCTCGTACAACGCGGCACTTGTACAACGCGGTTTCGCTATAACGCGGTTTTAAAAATGCGACACTTTTTCGGATAACACGGTTTCGTACAGTGCGAAATTCACTATAACGCGATTCCAAAATCTCGTTATAAGAAAATTAATTTTTTCTATTTGAATTTGACGAATAATTGTTTGAAAATCTGTTGTAATAATCCCAGCACACGTGAAACTGTTAAGCCTTATTAAGAAAATTTACGTTTAAAAAGTTTTAATTATGTTTTGTGTGAAATTATATAATATTTTTAAATTAAACTTTAATTTAATAAATTCTAAAAAGTTTTAAAACTTTTTAAAAAGATTTTAAATTGTATTTATATTTAAATAGTATTATTATATTTTAAATGTTTTAAACCGTTTGATAACATTTTTCAGTATTGAAACTTTTAGAAAATGATTGAAATGTTCTTATAACAAATAAAGAGATTTTTAAAAATTATACAAATGATTAGAAGCTTTTTGAAATATTTTGAAACTCTTTAAAATTTATTGAATTAATATCAAATCTAAAAGATTTCTAACGTTTTGCACAAATCTTAATTCAAACTTTTTAAACGTAAATATTTTTAATGAAACTCAAAAATTTCACGTTCGCTGAGAAAAAGAACAATTCTGTTACATTGTTGTTGAGTTTTCGATTTTTGACGGTTTATAAAAAGATATAATCAAGTATGTATAATGTTTTATTCTTATTATGTTAATGGTTTTTCTTTTTTTATTGATTGTACTTTAAATTTTAGTTCTATTTTTGTAAATGTCGATCAAAATTTAAAAAAATAAGTTCAGAAGAGAAATTACATTGATACAAAATTAAACATTTATCACACATTCACAGACATTTCACAGAATCAAAAAAATGAAGAATAAGCGTCCAAATCTCGAAAAATTTTAGTTGTTTTACCCTCGTTCTTAGATTTTGAAATTTATTCGAATATCGATGTTTATTTGACAAATTTTTTATAATTTGAAAATGTTAGAAACATTTAATGACGTTGAATAATTAATGTTTTGTCATCTTTGTTTTATTTAAAGAAATAAAAAATAGAATTATATAAAATACTAGCTGAAGCCCCGGCTTCGCCCGGGCGAAACCCTGTGACCCCAAACTTCCTGAAAACTTTCTGACAACACCCTGAAAACCCCCTGACAACCGCCGACCATCCCCTGAAAACCCCGTGACAATCCCCTGATAACCCCCTGACAGTCCCCTGATAATCCCCTGACAATTCCCTGATAACCCCCTGACAACCGCCTAAGGGCGGTTGTCAATTTTGTTGTCAACAGGCGATTTTTTTTTTCAAAAACTACTTTATATATCGCAATATTATACAGCCTACGGCACTTTGGAGGATTTCAGCTAGTTGCTCTCAAAATTTGAGCAAAATCGGTTCGGCAGGTTTTGCGTGATTGACATACAAACAAACAAACAAACATATTTTCAATTTAATATATTAGTATGGATTATGTGTGATAATAAAAACAGTTCGAAAAAACACGTAATTTTTTAGTACTTGGAACGTAACTACTATTTTTCCATATATCATAGGTCCCGCACAACGCGATTTCGTACAACGCGCTGTTTTTTCCGAACCGAACTACCGCGTTGTACAAGGGATGTCTGTATTCTATATATCGTCGTATCTAACGAATAAGGTCCTATGTCTTTGCACCGTTGTAAAACGTACTATCTTCTATATTAAAAGATAAGACATAGGCCTTTTTTCAACGGCGCAACGATATAGGACTTTATTCACTAGATACGTCGATATTATATATTGTATGTATGGTATACATATTTTTTGTTAAGAATTTGTCATTAAAATATAAAAATTCTAATTCCAACTTTCAAATATTAAAATTTTACTTATTGGAACTTTTTGTCCAATTTACAATTCAACTATTACAACTTTTACCTGTCTCGTTTTCGAAAGAGGAAATTCTGCAGTGGAAAATCAAAAGGATTTCGAAGTTTAAAGATGTTTTCCTTGCACTTTTGACCGACGTATTGTAAGCCAAGTAAGGATACAAATGTCTCGTTGTCATACATCGAGCTTTCGAAAATAGTAAGTGCATGGGCATCGCGATAGAATAAATCGTAGGGATTTTCTTTGAGATAAGCGGGTGTGCCGATGAGTGCGATTCCCTCGGAGAGGCGTTGCACGCACTCCGTTGCGCAATAATTTTGCACGATGCAACTTTCCATCGTGAGATCTTGATCGTTGTAAAGATCCATGAGTGCGGTGGTCATGTAGGTGACGGATTCCATTGCGAACAAGGCGTGGCAGGCTTTGCCCAGCACTTCCTTCGCCGTGTCAAACTCGTAGAGTCGTTTATTGAAGTGTTGCGTATGAGTCATATAATGAGTCAAAGTATTGATGAAGTTTCTTAAAATACCTAAAATTAATTTTAAATTAAACATTAAATATCGATATTATTTTTAAGGAGGAGTCCCAGTGAAAATACTATATTTATCAATAATGAATCGATTTTTTTCATTTTTTTTTGCATTGTGTTTCTTTTAGTCAATGTGATTAAGATCATGTATAAAAAATACCATAAATAATTAATTGTTTATGTTATTTGTTATTAACTGTTGAAAAATATGCTATATTTGACAAGAGTTGCATACCGCAATTCTCAATAGATTTTGCTTTTACTATATTTAAAATATTCGGAAAAACAAGAAGAAAAAATTGGTAAGATTATTGATATTTATCAAAAAAAAAAAAAAAAAAAAGTGATGAAGAATCAAATGAAAGAAAGCCGAAAGTGAGGTGAAAATCGGAGCATTTTTTCACTTAATTGTTAATAACTTTTTGTTGTCGATAAATGTAAGAAATCTGTCTTTATAATCTATTCTTTATGTTCTTCCGAACATTTTAAACAAAATTAGACCAAAATCCATTGAGAATTACGGTCGCAGCTGATTTTGAATGTGAAAAATTAAAAAAAAATGTCAAGAAAAATGCATTTATTTTTATGTATGCGCAAAAATACAACTTTAGATTTGTATTTTTTTATATATATATTTACTAACATCCAATATAAATAGTGTACAGGCGGGACCTTTATCAATGTTTTAAATTTTTCCATCATTTGACCATTTTTCACTGAGACGTCTCCTTAAGGAAAATAAAATAATACAAATTAAAATAAAATAAGTTCAAAAGGTCACCTATAGCCACAGCTCCAGTGTCATGTTTCCTGGACGACATAAATTCCGTGTAACATTGTATCGCCTCGCCAACTTTGCCCATCATATTGTCGACTGGAACTTTAACTTCCTGAAAAGTGACATTATGATGCGGCAGACCTCTGATTCCCACAGTCTCAATGGCCTTGCTAATACTTATTCCCGGTGAATTCTTATCAATCAACAATATCGACAACGTCTTCTCCAAACTGAATTCATCCAGATGGTCCATACAGTTGGCAAAAGTAACAAACAAGTTTGCCCGATCGGCAAAGGGGACAAAAATTTTGTCTCCCTGTAGAATCCAGCTCTTATCGTCTTCCGAAAAAATAGCCATGGAACGTATCTGTTTGGGATTATCGGATTTTGGCTCGCTCACACAATAAGTCGGTATAATCGAAGTGTTAGCAATTCGCGGCAGATAAACAATCTTTTGCTCTGGCGAGGCATGTTTTTCAATCAGCTGAACACAACGATTGATTTTCATCAGCAGCAAGGCAATTGCCGGTACTCGAGCCAACACTTCCAGCAACTTCATGTACTCCGACTCAATAAGTCCAATGCCGCCGTAATCCTCGGCAACGATCGAGGCGAAAACTCCAAATTCATTGAGCCGATCGATCACCTCGTCGGGGATGTGCATCGTCTCGTCAATCGCCCGAACGTCGATTGTTTGCATATAATCCTCAATTGGTTGAAGCCATTTGAAAAAAGCTTTGTTGCGATCGGTGTCCTGGGCTTCGTGAAAGGCCATCATTTCGGAGTCAAATGATCCAATTAAGAGATTCTTCAGGAACGGCGCTTTTTTCTCCTGCTTTGGGATACGCAGCGGCAAACGCTTGTCGAAGTGAACCATCTGTTCGGCTATGTCTTTCGCGGTTTTTGTCGAATAGAAACAAATGACGCGCGACGCTTGGAGAAGACGTTGTGATCTCAGGATGACACATTGTGACAACATGATTGTTGCCGTGAAATTGCACGATAAAGTGCGGATAACCTAAAAACGTGCGGCGAGCAGAATGATGTTTGTAGGAGAAATTGAAAGAAGTGAGGGAGGGGGATGTTTCAGTGTGGATGGATCAAGATTTTAGGTGAAGTTTCCATTAAAATATTTACATCATTGATAACGTGATTTTTATATAAAACTTGTACATTTTATGTTAAATATTGTTATTAGAAATAAATTGGACATATTTCGAAAAATTTATGGTTTTCAACAATCAAAATTAAAAATAAATAATTGAAGATTAAAATAAAATAATGAATAAAACAGAACAAATAATGTTACTAAATAAAAGGAAAGTAATATACAAAAGTTTAAAATATTATTTACAATTCTTTTATACAATACTTTTATAAAATACAATAAATGTTATCACGTTATGTGAAATTCACTATTGTTTAGTTAAATAGTTACTATTTAGTTACTTTAGTTAGTGACTTTAATTATTATAGTTTATTTAGTTAATTTAAGTACTTAATTTAAAAAAATACTTTTTTTTACTTTTATTTTTACTATTTTTATTAGTTAATTATTTAAAATAGTTCATTATTCATTATTTATTGATTTTTTTAGGCAATAAAAAACTCTAGTAACTTAAGGTGATTCTTCAATCGAATTCACTGCTTCTCTTTTCCACTAATGGATTCACCATTAGCTCTATCCTTTTTGCTCTTACATAGCTGAAGAATCACCTTAAGGTGATTCTTCAATCGAATTCACTGCTTCTCTTTTCCACTAATAGAGTCACCATTAGCTCTATCCTTTTTGCTCTTACATAG
>JABFPJ010003703.1:0-15451 GCA_022817425.1 Gryon sp. ZL-2020
GCGTTACATCCATGGTCATAGCCCGATTTGAAAGTCAGGATGCCCTACCTGGGCCATGCTTGGCCCTTACAGGGCCTCCATTTTTCAAAAAAAATAAATAATGTCTCACGAAATGCTATTTTGGCCCCAATCGGGCCCCAATCAGCCCACCATTAATCTGGTATTAATCAGGCAAACCACATCAGGGCCACATCTGAAACATGGCATGCCCGATTCCATTTCTACTAGGGGTTGTTTAAAATTTGTTGTTTGCCAAAATCCAAACAACAAATACTTGCAATTATAAACGATAATATACTTTCGATATTAATATATTTGTGTCTCATATTTTTTCAAAAATAAAGAAGATATTATTATCTCTTTTATTAGAACTAAAGAAAACGGAAATCGATGGAATAAAAAGATATAATGTATTATCCTCAATGTTAATTGTTAAGTTTAATATAGTTACATTTAAAATTTAGGTTCTTCCCCTAGTAATAAATTCTTAAGGTAGGCCTAAATTAATTTAAGACCCCTTCATAGGCATTCCCAGTTTTAATGATATTTATTCGCAGAATTACATAAGCCTACACACAAAATAAAAACCTAATAATATTTACCAGAAGGTATGGTAACGAGATGATATGATTTCAGGCATTAATAATGTTATTATACCATTATTGGAAAAGACTTGCGCAGTAGCCTATTGCGCATACTTTCAATTCTGCGCAGTGCTCATCTGCGCAACATTTTTCTAATAATGGTATAGTAAAATTATTAATGTCTGAAATCATATCATCACGTTACCATACCTTTTGGTAAATATTATTAGGTTTTTATTTTGCGTGTATGTAAGACTAATAAAGGTATGCCTTTAACAGAAAGGCCTTTAAAGAGCCTTTATTGGTTTTGTATAGGTCTATAAATAAGCATGAAACGCTTTTTCCAACATATTCATCTCCAATAAAAGCGATTATTAAGACTTAACAGGGCCCAAAGAACAATGCACAATTAACAATGTACATCAATTATACATACTAATTTCAACATTATAATTTTAACATTCCAAATTTTGAAAATTTATTAACATCTTAATAATGATTTTAAGTAAATGGATTTCAATAAAATAAAGAATTAAATAATAAAAAAGGAACGTGTCAAAATAAGGTATACCGAGGTTGACTTAGTGACTTGATTGAATAGTATGTTTGTCATTTAAGCAAAATGAAATTGTTTGTAGTACAGAAAATCAGAAAGCCTATCTTTCTCGTTGAAGATTCGAGTTTAATTCGTGGAATAATAAATTGTTGAGAGTGAAAATGTAGCTTAAATAGTTGTAATTATGATCGAAAATATGATTTATGCATTTTACATTTAACATATTCTATTTTTATTAAATAAAACATAATTACAGTCTCGCCAAACTTAGCATACGTAGAGCCTGCTTAAGTTGATTTTTATGGGGAATTATTAGGTGAAACGTTACATTCATAAAAATCTTTTTTATAACCTTCGTAGAGCTTTTAAATGGTCTAGCAAGTTGTTCGGGCCTATACAAGCCCGAAATTTCCTTTCCAAGTTTAGATCATTGCAAAAAAATGCTTTGACTGTTCTTATATAATTATCATATGAATTTGAAATGGATCGATTAACTATGTTTGAAACTTATGTATAGACTACTCTATATTTATGTTTCGGTGTATATAATTCCAAATCCATCGATTTGTAATTTGAGACTTATTTACGTACGTTCGATAAACTGTTAACGATAAATTACTGGTTACTAATAAATTAAGCTTGTAGGTGTGTTTGAATTTACTATTAAATACATTAAATTCATCCCAATGGTTGAGTTGAAACATTTTAATTGAAAAATATTTAAAAAAGTATACTTAATTATATAAAATTAAACGATTGTTTTTGGATATAAATTTTGGTGAAAACAAGTCATGTTTTTTTGCTAATGCAATTTTGTTTATGTATATACGTATAAGGTAATGTTACTTTCACTTGAGTGTTTCGTATAACTTTTGAGAAAAAGAATTTTAATTATGGGCTGTCGAAAAATAGACACGCCACTGAAGTGCTGTTGTGCACGAAATATACACAACAGCCGTACTCTAAAGCAAGTTTTACAGTAGCTTGAGAATTTGAATGCACGTAAGTCGCTAATTGAGGTAAGGTTCAGACCCCAACGGCGAAGAACCATTTTCTGCAATACTGCATGCATTTTTCTCGGAATTATGATATTTCGTTATATATATTACCATAAAATTCAAATAATGCGTTAGTCAGAATATTTTCGTCTCTCTCTCTCTCTCTCTCTCTCTCTCTCTTTGTCTTTCGAAGAGAAAACAAAATATATAATCGATTTATTTACTCCCCTTATCTAATAAACATATACAATTAATATTTCTTATGATGTCATAGATAATTACTATTTATGAAAAATAAATACACATATTATATATATGTTTATATAATGTTCGCTATAACAAAAATAATAGTATTAAGAAAAATTGTATTAATTTGATAAATTGTAATAATTTTTGAAATATTTGAAAAAAAAAAAATTAAAATAATGCTATAGTAAAAATTTTGGAAATCCTATATTTTGTGGTTGAATTTTTGCATATTTTTGCAAAAAATTCGCATTTCAATTGATTTTGTGTATAGCATTTAGGAATTATTATTCCTAAAGCTCCAGGATACATCACATTTACTAAACTAGTATAGTAAAATTCATAAAAAGTTATTACATTTTCTCCTACTTCTTAATTTTTTGAGTAAACTTTCTTTTTTAAACATTATTTATTTATCTTAATAATTTTAGTGGTTTTGTCTAAAGATAACAATTTATCAAGTACATCGTTACATACATTATGTAATAACTTTAACTAAAGTTTCGAAAATGTCAACTTTCTACTATGAACTTTAATTAACAATGTCAGTTTAGTAAAATTCATATTCCAAATTTCAAATGGTATATGAGCGATTTTACGGTAAATTTGACTTTAGCGGTTCAGTAATTTTCTTTAAGTTTTTGAATGGCACATCGCGATCTCTATCAAAAGTTCATGTAAAAAATGGACGACACGAATTAAATTATTCAATTGTTCATATTATATAATTTGTAAATAATAATAAAATAATCGAGTTTTTTAAACTGCTAAAGGCAAATATTTGGTATAATTGCTCATATATCTTCTACAGTATTTATTAATAGAAAATTTTTATACATAAAATGTTGTGAGGTAATATAAAAAAGAAATAATATTAAGGCTAAATGTTAGACAAAAAAGCATAGGCATGTGAATAATTTGACTAAAATATATAATAATAACTTTGATAGAACTTTTGAATTCCATATCATGATTTATAATATGCGGTTTAAGAGTCTTCCTGCTCAAGAAGCAAAATATAGGGCCCATACTTGGTCCATTGGCGTGTCCATGGGCCCGCTGGCCAATGCATGTACATTCATTTTGATGGGTAGCTGACCTATGGAAGGGTCAATACACTCTAGGCCCGGTTTTATCCCCACCACCGCACGGTCAACCCGTGTTCACGGGTTGACCGTGCACTCATTCCATTGGTTAGTATGATGTCTACATAACCAACTCAACCCCCAAACGCATCCAAGACCCAAAAGAAATTATAGCTATTTACCAGCAGGCCCACAAACAGTCGGTTATTTTGCGCCAGTTGTTTCTTTCTTTATATACATATACAACCTGACCGAGAAATCAGGAGACACTTCCATGATACCTGTGCATTTTTTGATCGATCACATCAATTGACATCAATCATTTTATTTCGAAGAACAAAAAAAAACAAAGAAACATAATTATTATTTATGCAATCAAGATATTTTAATTTCTTTTTTTAGGTTTATTTATGATATAATTATTATAATACTTTAAAGATTTAAAATTCAAATCTTCTTCAGTAATTAACCAAACTGAAAACACCAATTTATTTAATGTTGTTACATTAAAATAAAAGTTACATATATATATGTACATAGAATGCCTGAAATCTGTCGTGTTTATTCCAGAAATGACAATTTCATGACTTCATGGATATATGAAATTGACATTTGATGACTATAAAGGCGTTCGAAGTAAGAAGAGCTGCCACGCCATCTGTAAGACATGAATGTTTTTGGTATATTTCGGTAAAAAGCGTTGCAGTGGAATTTCGTGATTTTCTCACAATGTGCATGACATACACTAGAACGGGAAGAAACGGACTTTTTTCCTTTTTTTCTCTCATTTTTTTGTGTGGCCAAAAACGCAGTTTAACAGAAAAGAGAGAAGATGTTACAAATCAGTTGGCAAGACGTGTGATTATCATTCTGTCATTTACTAGGGAACATGCAAGTGTACATGCAACGCGCTCCAGGGATAATGCAGAGCTGAGTTTTATTATTTAGATGCGGTTATTCGTGTGAATAGTGTAACATATCTTAAAATTTTAATGCTTATATGCAACATAATGAAACATTGTGTTTCACACATGCTGGGGCTTGCATAATGAACGTTCTACAGTGGGCACGACTTTGTAGAAGAAACCTTTTAAAATTGCATAAAAACTTCAAGTATCAAATTATTATCAATGAAAAGTAGTAATACTGGGGGCACTAAAGTTTTTTAGGCAATTTTCGATTTTCGGCGTTTCGTTACTACTGTTATTATGTATATGGTATGATGTCAAAAAACATAGGAAATTTAGTGTTGGTTCTGCTTCGGGCTGACTTTGGTAATATATTAATTTTTTAAGTTTTTTCGGCGAATATTATTATTATTAATATTATAATTAAATTTTAACATGATATTCAATTTGCGGAAATATAAATTAAAAAAAATGGAATAGTAAAAAGCGCAAAATTTGGTATAAATTTTGTTAAAGTAGAAAAAGTAAGAAATTGAGCTACTTCTAAGCAATATTTAGAAAATATTACAGGGAAGGAAGTAACTGTTTAAAAAATACTAAGTATATCTATTAAAGTTTTGGTAAAATCATTAAGCAAATCTTACTTTTTTGACTTAGTAAAATAATTTTAACATTTTTAAAAAATTCTCTCTCTGAATTTCAAATTCGGTACCTGTTGTTTTTTAATAAGCTGTCGTACTTTAACCTCGCGGCTGTTCGCCCGACTGTCGTTAACAATGTCTTGTTACGTTACTTAAACTATCAAAGCGTGAAATATACTTTCGTATGATATTTACAATGAGACTTACTAAAAATGCATAAAAAATTTGTAAAAATTACTAAGAATTCATCAAAATTTTCAGTCATAATATATTAATTATTAAGAAAACAACACTACGGTCACAGATTTAATCGAATAAAGTTACTTTATAATATTATTAATTATCTCATGATAATTAACAGACACATCGGAAATTATGTATAAATTACTAAAATTTCTATTGAAAATGTTTTTTAATCTTAACAAATTAAATCAGTAGACATAAAACGAAGTAGAGATGATTCACGAAGTATTAAAAAATTGTATGAATTAATACAATAGTTGCAGACAGAACAAACGTAGCAAATTGTACTTAAGTAATTTTCGTAACTGCTTTTAGCGTTTATAAGTGAAACACCATTCTTTTCGTACACTTCTTTTTTCCTTCTTCAAACCACTTGTTATCTATCTTTTATTTCATTTCTACTTTTCCCTTGCAATTTCTACCTTTCGCGAGCCACTCACATTTTCACAAATTCGTATTCTCTTTCTGGCGGCAGGAAATTTCATTTCCACCGACTTCCATTACTAAAAACAAAATTATATAACTATCGTAATTGAAGATCTTAAATTAAAGTATTAACACATAATTGACGTATAATGTGTTAAAAGTTTTACTTAAAAAACGTGCCTAGGCATTTTGTTTTATATTTTCGCTTATACTTGTATTTTGATTTATCCTCTCTTTTGCAATAGCAAGTATGCGGAAACAAGTACGCACGGTCATTCAAATATTGCATACAATTTTAAGTCTGATTATGTATATTGCAATTTGATGATAAAACTCAATTAGTCGGGGATTATTAATGTTATCGTTGTATAATAATATACATATCACGGAATTGTGGAGACATCTGTGAACAGGGAACATGTGACGCAGTTATTTCCCTTAAATATTAAATTGTTAGTGGATATTCTGACCATAATTTTCTGATAACAATAAGCAAAACGCTTAAGTATTACGTACGAGATCGGATACAAAATTACTGTTATTTGCATCAATGGTGAAATACCATTAAATTCTAATCTGGTAACTATATTGGTGGCCATAAATAGTCAAAATATTACTTTGTTGTCATTCAGAATCATTTATTAAGCGAATCTATCTTTTATTAAGTGAACGTTTTTGATTATAGAAAACTAAACAAAATATTATATTACCTTTGTATGCTGAATTAATAAAAGACATATCTTTTATTAATTTTATCGTTTCGTTTGACATATCATATAATAATATATGAAAATGAGTTTCATGTGACAAATTTTTCATTTAATAAATAAATTTAAAAGATACTTACAATAAATTTACAATGAAAAAGAATATTTTCAAATAGTAGTCGAATTCAAATATAAAAACAGAACATCGTTTGTCAATTTACATTCAAAATGTTCATGCATTTGTAAATAAATACATTTTACTTCAAAAAATTTATATGAATGTGTATGCATTTATAAAACATGGACAAAATGTAACTTTACTTACAATATGTTTGTTATAAAGTACAACCTACACGAAAGGAAATAAGCGATTAAACATTACTATGTATCCAAATAAGGTTGTGATTATAAATGTATTTAGACAATTTTACTTCTCGACTTAGTAAAATAATTTTCACATTATACAAAAATTCCCTCTCTGAATTTCTTGATAAGCCATCGAACTTTAAAAAGCGTAAACTATACTTTCACATAATATTTACAGTGATACTTACCCTTACGGACGAAGATATAGACAACAATTTTATATTCCATACATATACGTTATACATATATATATATATATACAAAATGGATTTTGCATATTTTCATAAAAAATATGCAAAATATTTGCACAATATAAGTATTTTTAATATAATAAATATATTTGAAATAAATTGTAATATTCATTCGTTGAATTGAAATAATATTAAAGTCGGTAAATTGAAGCATAGGTTAAATGATTGCAAGATCAGTAGACATTATTGCACGTTTAACAAGTGACTTTCATTAATGTAACGCATTATTTTCCGTTCGCAAATTATATTCTACGCCGTCCCTCATAACCTTGACCGGTAACCTCTCTAGTTCACGGTTAGCTATGCAATGCTAATGCGCTTTACTAGCATAAAGTGGCGGCTCAGACAAACACAGCGCGGGACTAGTTCATGGCTGCTGAAAGTAGGTAGGAGTGGTCTCTCAACTCCAACTTGCTGCTTCTGGTGCGTTTACATAGAGAGTCTCTCATCGTGTACCGACTCTATGAACTTGCGTCAAAAAAGAGCCTTATCATAACATTAATTTGTTTCACATTTTGTTCTTTCACATTTTGTTCTTTCGCTTCATTTTCACGCGAGTTCGAGGTCATTAAATTTTCATCGCATGTATTAATTCTTCGCTTGTCTCAAATTTATGGCTAAAATACACTGTCCACATAAATTGCAAGCCGCAAAGTTTAACCGTAAAGTTATCTCCTCTTTCATGTAAATGCCACAGATTGTTACATTTTGCCGAAATAATTTGCAGTCCCTTGATTAAAATTTCGATTTTATTTCAAAAGTCATTTAGATCACACTGTTACTTTTTTCAAATCAATTAATTGACTAAAACTAGATTTTTCCTTGCATTTCGTTAAATGTCTATTAAATTGCACAAATTTAAATTATTCAAAAATGAATACACTCGTATATACATAGAGTACACGGAAATGGATTTATGAGGACAGAACCCTATCGAAGAAAGTTTAATTAAATCTGTGCCGATGCCGAGTTTAATTGATTTGCCACGATTGATCCCACAATGTGACTTTTTATTTTAAAAAATATCTACAAAATTTAACTGTATCTAGTTAAATTGAAAATTTTGTCTGTTCATTACGACATTGCAGTTTTTAGTGGTTTCTCTTTTTTCATTTCTATCAAACATCTGTTATTTTAGCAATTACGAAAGTTCAATTTGTATTTGTCGTTTTTTGCCCTTTTTTCATTTTTTCTTCTATCAATGTTATATATTAGTATTATTTTTTTGTAATTGAAGATATTAAATCGTGGAACATTGGCTTAGGAAATAAAATATATAGAACAAATATATTACAGTGTTGATCAAATCGCGTTGTTTAGTGCAAAGTGAAAACGCCAAAATCCGACCCTGGCTGTACCACTTTGATGGCATGCTAACGGTATAAGGTAACTGGTTTATTCGGCCTAAAGCTAAACCGCCTAATTTATCATGAGTAATATGTTTGGATAAAAAATTGTATTTATAACGCCTTTTTTTAATTTCAACACAAAAGAGAAATTTGTAGAGAAAATTTGAAGCTTTGCCAATATATTAAATACGATTAAATTGAAATACCAGGTACGTTTTATCAATCGAGTATCAGACTTTGCAACTTTCTCGCTCGTAAAAATAGAAGTTTAACGAAAACGATTGTTCATTCTTTAAATAAAAAATTATTAATAGTTTAAAATATTTCATTGATTTGAAAGTTCAAATCAATTCAAGTTCATGTATTATTTCATTTATTTTTGTGAATTTTATTTTTTATTATTAAAACTAAACGTGATTTACGTCAGTTTGTTTATTATTTACATGTTCTTAAATTACTTATAATGATTTATTTTCATTCTCTTAAAGTACGTAAATGCAGCTGTCGTTTTTATTTGAAAAAATAAATAAACATTAAATAGTTTGTTTATTTGAAAACCGATATATTCTAATATGTATTGCTCGTGTTTACAAATAAATTGATTTACTTATTTTCAAATATAAATAGATAAAAGGAAGTGTTGAGTCGATAGTTTGGTTTAATGAATAAAAGATTTAGATATTTTGATGCTGTTAATTGAATCATTTTGGATGCATTACTTGCATGAAAAACTTGAATAGAAGAATAGTAGAATACAATATTCAATACATAAAATTATAATAACGTCTGAATTATCTATCATAACTAAATATGACAAATGTAATATAATGTAACATAAAAAATCACTGATTACAGCTTTTCCATGACTTTAGTTACGTTATACATATAAATTTGGTTAATTTGATCGACTCTTTTATGCACGCGTCTAATTTCACATAGAGTTTATCAAATCGTGAATATGTTAAATGAAGTTGTACAATTGTTCCATTAACTTTGCAACAATGATACGTTATAAGAAAATTAGTTCAGTTGAAACGTATATTTATTAATCTCTGAATGAAAACGTGTAATTATAAAATAATATTGAATTACAATTTGATTCAGCAAGTAGCACTCATGTACATTATTTCGTTATAACAATAATTCAATGAAACTGCATTATGTCTGTTTTCTGTATATAATCTATTTGATAGCCATTATATTAGAACTGACTGTATAGAATGTATAACAAAAACCACGTCATTAATATACGTAATAAAGTTTAATTTCCTAAAATTAAAATCTAATTCATCAAATTCTATGAAAAAAGGATTGCGTGTACTTTATTAATATACGTAATAAAGTTGAATTTCTTAGAATTACAATCTAATTCATCAAATTGTATGAAAAAAGGATTGCGTATACTTTAACTTAATTGTTTTGTTAGTTCATTAAAAAGTGACTACCTTGACAATATGATGCGGAATCCGATTGCACATATATCTGTACTAAATTGAGTAGATATCAAATACATTGTATGCGATATGCTCACACTGATCATGATTTCCAATATCAAGGTTGATTGCACTAAGTGTAATTTTGTTAACAGAAGCCCCTGAATGATTGATCCGTCAAATAACGACTGTATTGCAAATGCAAATAATATATTCGGTCGCTCCATCAAAAAAGGTGTCAATTATTGAAATGAATTAAAAATATTTTATTACAATCATTATATATCATTATAACAAGTCTCTTTCAAAATTTTTCGAAATCATGCTTGTTAATTTGATTCCGCAACTTTTGCATTAATTAGCGTCATGACTGATTAACGTTCGAAATCTCGGATTCGCGTACAACGCTGAAATTCAACGCTCTAACGCAATTGAACACATAGCCTCGAATTTCTTCTCAAAGGCCTCTCTCACGCCGCTGACATTGGAGATGAAAATTAAATTCGCTTAATGTACCGTAATAAATCACGAAATGTACCGCATAAACGGGTATCCTCTTCTTTCTCGTCGTTCATATCGATGATTTTCCCCCAGTATTTTTCGCACATTTCCGCTTTGAATAAATGATTGTTTGATTCAAACGACTTCAATTCTAGATATTTATACTTTGCAAAGGCTTCGTAAAAATGTTATTCAATATGTATGTGCCCTTCAATTTGCGCTAATCTTTGATATTAATTCGGTCAAGTTCAGTTCAGCTGAGATTTTCTCGTGAAGTCATATAAATGAATGTCAGAAACGCGGAAATAATCGGAAATAAAAATTATCTGGAGAATGATCAACTAAAACCATTCATGATTAAACTAAAATCATTCATGTTGCGTTTAATATATTTAAGATCAAATTAATTCATTTAGAATTAACACAATATTTAAATAATTGATGTATTTGAACAAATATGTATAGACTGTTTAACAATTGAATGCACCCGTTATCTTTATGAATAGGAAGCTGATTTACACTTCATCGTAAATAATTGGAAGTTATTGAGGATTTTACAGATACATTTTTGCATCGTAATGTGGAGAGCTTTATTATGCGATTCCAGGGGGAGAGTCTATTAAATTAAAATAAAAAACATTTCGGGAGAAGTTTGCACGCGAAAAAAAATCTAACCAGGCGTGGAATCCTGCTCTACAGAAGATTTATCACAAAACTTCCCTGTTTGCCACTTGAAACGTGCTTCGACCAAAGCTACATTTCGCGAGGCAACTCTTTTAACGCTTTTTCCACGGCGGAACTGTACGTAACGTTGAAAATGCAAGAAAATCTTCTACATCTTGGATAAACTCGGTTATATACCAACTGCCAAAATGTGCAAATTTTAATTCGACAAGTTACACTTTATTTTCAAGACTTGAAAAATGTCTTGATGAAAATTCAGAAAAAAAGTTAATCTTATAAATTGAATTAAATATTTAAAACAAAGTTTTGATTATCAAAATATTTTTTTCAATTTGTATTATCAGAATTTTGGGAATAAATAAACAAACAGATTACTTAAAAATCTGTGGTAACTTAATAAATGGGTGACTTTAATATCAACTTTGTGGCAAATTTAACATTGGCAGCAGATGTTCATCTCATACTCTTTTTCACTGTCGTAAATAACTGCCTTTACGGCGTTATATTATACAAAAGGCATATAAAATTGAGCAGGAATTCTAGTACTAAATTTGTGCACAATGTTTCTTGCTATTATTGACAATATCTACGACGCGTTCGACGCTTAGTTCTGCATGCTATTGCCTGAAAAATCACTTGTTTGAATCCAAAAATCGATCATTTTAAAGAAGAGATATAGTTTGATTGAAGTGAACATTTTTTACGTTTTCAGTAAATGCACGTATTTCCTTACACATCATCAATATATATATACATATACATACACAATGTTGATTAAAATACGTATATTCATTTTGGCTTTCGTCCAAAAACTCGCAATTATGGATCAATTGCATTTTTAAATGTAAATGTAAAAGCACACGATACACACATAAAAATGCAAATTTAATACTGTATATTACAAGTATCAAAAGAAAAAAAATGGTTTAAATCTGCTGAAAACAGATTTCAGCAGATTTACAATTGGTTAATTTATAGTTACAATCAAATCTAAAACAGAAATAAAATTTTATTGGATTAAATATATATAATTGAATTGGCGTAAGACAAAAACGCATCAAACGGTGTATTTTGTTACACATACGTACCAAAATTATATTACAAAAGCGCATCTTATTAGTGTAAAAATTAGCGGGTGAAACTGTTTGTAAATAAATGACACAATAGCATTTTAAAATAAAAACATGTGTCTTAACTTTAGGTCAACAGTTCGTGAATAAACTTTGCAATGATTCATTTCATCCTAAATTTATTTTTTCTGATTTTTTTAATTGAGAATTATATAAAAATGCAAAGCATAAAAAAGAAACGTAAAGCTAACAGAAGAGTGATTGTCAATTACCGGTTTCGTATTTTACTTTAAAAAAATTGTTAAAATATTCATGGGCTATTAATCAATTTCTTTTTCCAAAAATTAATGTATACATTTTATTGTTGCGCTTTTGTTAGAAGACTTTTGGGAGCGCTTTTTTAATGTTCAAAACAATCACTAGTGCGCGCAGAGCTGAATTATTATAAAAATGTACGTTTAAAATTGAAAATGTTATTTCATGAAAAATTCATGAATATTTAATAATATTTCATTGAAAAGTTCAGTAATTTTTCGCGAAATAAAGCCAATTAAATGTCCTATACAATAATATATATAAATATAAATATTATAATAAACGATTGTATTTTCTTGATGAATTTTTTTAAATTTAATGACAAGCAAAAATGTTCACTTTTTATCAATACACAACTCACGCGTCATGCAAATAAAACATCTAAGAGATTAGAAGTAATAACAGACACTCATAATAATCGAAAGCCATACTAAGCGTTCTAAAATAGTTTGACCGTCTGTAAACTCTAACGGTGATAGACGAACCAAGGTCTTCGTCATATACGAGACCATTAGTCACATTAGATTATATAATATAAAGCAGTCATAGAAATCGAAAGCAACTGAATCTATTAAATATTATACGTCATGTTTCAGTATCTCCGTTTACTTTACTTTCAATAGATTGTCTGATCTCAAATTGACTTTGATTAAAGAATGAAACATGAATATAATTTCATGTTTCATATTTTTTGCAAATTTATCTTCAATTTCGATCAAGCATTATTCATTATAGAAATAATATTAATCTCACGAATACAAATTTGTATACATTCATTATAAACGCTGTAACTTAATATGAAGATAATAACCGTTACTTCTCTTGGCGGAATTTTTAGCTGAATTTTTGCCGAAGCCGATTCAACGGAATTAATCTGACATGGAATTGTATAGATACATATATAGCTATATATTTCATGGAATAATAATACGTGTATTTAATCAAGTCTGTGAGTTGAAATTGGCATTGCGGACATATAGTAGACACTAACGCTTATTGCTTAGAATTAGATGACCTTCACGTGTCACTAACCTAAGTTACCGTGCAGACACGTCTAACGTACTACCGTCATAAAAAGAAATTAATTTCTGTTTAGGCGTCATATATATATATATATAAATGACTATGGGCTACGTTGATGGTATTCCAAACACAACTAGAGTCAGACTTCCGTCTTGGCCAACCTTGAACTAACACAAACGCCGCATTGTTCGCATCTTGCGTCGCGTTTCTAATAGGACCGGTTAAATCTTTGTGATTATTTCAGCGAAATAATTTTATTTTTAATTTTAAAATTTATTTTTTCAAGAATCAAATTTTGTTTTATATTCAAAATTGAATCAGATGTATTGTATTATTCATGAGTTTAAAAATATTGGGCAAGTATAACTTAACTTTGTAAAGTAAATTCTCGATATAAAACTTTGGTGAATTAATCAATTAATTAATTATTGTCAAGTTATATCTGTTTGTATCGAAACTCCATTAATCAAAAATAACCCTTTAATTTTTCGTCCTAAGACAAAGTTATGTGAAACCAAAATTTTTTTATACCGGAAAACCTTCTAATTTAAATGGTTACATTTGTTAACATCAATCTGAATTTCTAATTTATGATAGTAAATATATATTATTTAAAAGAACATCTTATAAAAAATATGTTTGAAGGTTTTGGTACTTTTTATTCATTTGGAAGCTGGTCATTCGAAATTTAGTGATTTGTCATTGTAGAAGCTTTTATCTCACCAGTTTCCGCTTGAAACTGACATATTGAATGAATGTTAATATTTAAATGCTTAAAATCGATCCAATTTCAACGCATACAATTAATTTTCAACTTTCATTAAAAACAGATTTTTTCCACTGTCAATAGCCGATTGAATCTATATATATACTTTCAGCTTTTAATACTTATTTCATATTTATTAAATTTAGTTTTAATCGTGAAGTTTTTAAATTTGTTAATTAAAAGTTTAATAAAAAGTAATTCCATAATTGTAGAATTTCTCAAATATAATTTGGAATAATAACGTGTTCTATCATATTTTCTACAACACTTTATCAATATTCAAAAGTATATTTATAACCTGCTAGCATGTTATTCTAAAATATGATACTTGAAACAACATTGTCGCAAACTCTAAATGATGCTTTAAATTATCTTGTCGATAATGGGAGGTAGCAAAATCTCTCTATATTTTAGTTATCACAGTTACATATCCAGGCGAGTGTGGTTTAATAATTTTCATGATTAATTTTGCTTTGGTCATGAAAAGAGGAGGGGGGCAAAGCTTATCTTTCTACGCGTCGTGAATCACGATGTAATTTAATCGAAACGATGGCGCGTTAGACGGTGATATTATGAAATAAAATTCAAGACTAAATATCGCGTTCTATCGGTGTCAAATTATCGATGATATATTGCAAAAATAAATTTGATCTTGGAACACCGTCGTGTACGCGGCTTTTCTAATACTTCGCGCGCAATACAATACTTCCCAGTTGCACAGTTGTTCGTATCACCTGTGTAAAGTCTAGTAAATTAAATTATCCAAACTCTAGAATGCAATGTTATGAATTTAATCTATACTTAATTTAAATGTTTATTATCACAATTTCATCTGTCTCATGACAAAATACATATACGTTACAAATGGAAAACAAAAAAAAAAAAAAAAACAAAAAAGAAGCAGAGTCGAATATATATGCATCCATTTAGATAATTCTGAATGGTGTTTCGTCTCAAAACTCCTTAAAATATCAATATATATTCTTTCAATTTGACCGCTAGGAATATGGATGTTCGAGAATTTATATATACAAGCCGAACTAAGTCACGAGGATGAACAAAATCAACCGACAATACGACTTCAAACAATTAAAACTTCGTAAAAAAACATTTTGATACATTTATACAAGGTATATAAGTCTGTAAAAATTCGTCTGTTCTTTATGTATAATTCTATTTCACTGTTCTTGTCCATAAACTTGCGATGAATTGTACTGTCAACATCTTATATTGTTTATATTTTCTGAATCTGTGAGTCATTTAGTTGATTATACTTGTTACAGCCCTGATGAGGTTTTC
>JABFPJ010003704.1:0-15446 GCA_022817425.1 Gryon sp. ZL-2020
GTAAGAGTTTTATGACATAACATCTGGCGCGGGGAAATACTTACGGATTATGCTGAGTAAATACAATAACAGTGACGGAAATTGACAATATTGTTACATGAGATTTTATTAGATATTTTTGTGAAAATTGTTGAAAGCAATAATAAAACTTACTTTTGAAATATCAAAAACACAAACATTGTGGACCACTCAACACTTGCACTGACCGATAAACAAATTAGTCCGACGAACGAATTAACGAGAATTGCATAAAATTTATTCTTTTATAATCTCTTTTTGTATGACGTTTGCACAATAATGTTGCAAACTGTGTTTTCAGAGATAATAAACGTTTTCTTTATAATGATCAAAATATTAAGTCAGTATAATATTATAAAAGCAAAGTAATGAAAAATTGAAATGTTCGTTGATGATTATTGATAAAAGATACTAAAAACTGTTGGAATATATTATAATAGCACTATATATACATATGTGCGTGTAATCATTGATTATTTTTGTCGCCAAAAACCCCTTGGGTTATCCAATAATCGTCCAATTCTAGGGCATTAATATTTACCCAAGAAATAAACTCAATTCTTGGACAATTATTAGACAATACAATTTTTGTACATCTCGTCCAAGAATGATCCCACTTTCTTGGCCGAGGAGATTGTACGAGTCTTGGGGCTACCTGCGACGATTATCTAATACAAGACTCGTCCAATATTATATCCTAAACTCGTCCAATTCTTGACTGTATTTTTTGGTATAATTGCTGGTATAACAGCATTATACCCAATTCTCGTCCAATTGTTATACAATTCCATAGACCCGAGGAAATCGGGATAACGTGGACCCCACGCTTGGTTTACTGGGTTGTCATAAAATTATACTCTTACTTCAAGAATTAGAAGTAGTTATTTTGAAATTGAATAATTCTTTGAATATTCTTCTTGTATACTGACACAGTTAATGTTAAACATTTTTGTAATCAATTGTCATAAAATTTGTATCGCTACATACGTTGTTAAATAATGCATTTTCTTGAGACTTCAGCCAACATGAATTTCAAATACTTTACATATTTCAATTTTCATTGTATTATATATTATATTTATATTTTACATATCCATAGTATTGACATGTTACATGTATTTTATATAACATATATAAGATATATATATGTAATATATAAATAATATATAAGATTAAAATTAAACGAATTGTCAAATTTGTATTATATTCGTTCAAATCCATTTAATTATAATATAAGTTATTTATATAAAAAAAAAACAACAAAAATAGTTAATTAATAATAGATTTAATTAATCATGAATTATTTATAATACTTTCATATTTCATACTATAAATAATGGTAATCTGAAATCCTTATGAGAAAAGATGAAATTTTATTCTGAAAAGTTAAATTTGATATGAAAGAAAATAGTAATCTTTTTCATGTTTCATATTTAAATTTACTATTTTTCATAGTAAAATTCTAAACTTAAGATTATATTATTTATAGTAACCATCTTTATTTAAAATAATTTACTGAATCTTATAAATGAATAAAAACATTGTTCATTAAATTATAGTCTAATAAGAAATTTAAATCTTTTAATAAGATTTTTAATAGATTTTATTAATCTATTTTAACAGGGACTTTTGTATTTCAGTTTCACATAATGTGAAGTTATTTTTTATTTCTCATCGTTTGAATGTTCTCTTGCAAAAGACGAAAGTCAATAATATGCATTACTAATGCAAGACAAACTGCATTATATGTAACTGTGATTCAGTTTAAAATATTAAACACATTTCTTGGTCATTTTAAATGTATCATCAAATGTTACTGTGCAACACAAATCGTCTCGTTAGATATGTTTGCGAATATGATATATGTTTTTGTTGTTGATCACAAAAATTGTTAAAAAATACAATTATAATAAAAGAATTTTTATGTAAAATACAACAAATATTATTGTTCATTTATAATTGAACATTTGAATAATTATAGATGTATTAATTTTCTTATTATGTTTAATAATTAAATAAATAATACAAAACGTTTAATTAATTGATAAATCTTCTGCATTTTGTTCCTCTCAGTATTTATGTATTAATTGAATGATTATTCTGAAATGTGATTTATGATTTTTACATCATTTACCTACGAAATAGAATTTTCAATGTACAGAATATATATAGAAATAAATAAAAAATGTAATGCATTTTTACTTCAAAACGGTCGACTTGCAAATGCAACGAAAATTAACTCGGTACATCGATATCTTGATAATTGACCCACATATTCATTCACTAAGAATGACAGCATTACAATGTAATGCTTCAAAATATTATTCACTACGAATATATGATGATATTATTAATGCATAATAAATATATTTAACAAATGTTTGATTACTTGATTAAAACCAAACTGTTTGATTAAAATCAAACAAATATTAATTAATTCCGTTATATTATTCATCGGTTTCATTTTTTGAAAAAGCGATTGTAATTCAAATTTTACAAAAATACCCATGTGAATAAACCCTTAAAAAATATGTTTTTGAAAATCCAACAGACTTCTAAAATATTGTAATTTTTATGTATCTTAAGATACGTTGAAAATTGCTCAAAGTTTTCTGCGACAAACTTTAAATTTATTTATTAGAAACTAAAATAGGAGATTTTTAATTTTTAAACATAAATTAAGAAACATATTTGTCTATTTAATATCTGAAACATAAATATAAAAAATAAGTTTAACAAATCTTGGAAAATAATCTGGAAATATCAATCATTTATAAACTTTTCTACGTGAAAAAAAATTTTTAGAAAATCAACAAAATTGAAACAATGTTTTTCTAAAAATTTTTAATATTTTTTTAAAGTCTCAGTGAAAAGTTTGTGAATGTCTGCGAGTTTGCAAATATCTCTTGATTTTTTTAAACAAAGCAATTAATTATAATAATTAAAATTAAAATTAAAAAATTATTATTTTTTAATGAAACTATTATTGCTATTATCATTAATTATTAATATTCATTATCACTATTGTTATATATATAACATCAATATAATGATAAAATGTATTAATTTTGCCATTCCGACTGCATAAACTACAATCCTTAAATCTTCTCATCCAAAATAAACAAAAAGAAATGTTTATTCGATAGTAAGATATTAATATAAGATTCAATTTCAATTTTTGCAATTGAAATTGAGTAAATACCTTTTAAAAATGAAAACATGAAACACTTCACTTTAAGCTGTTTGTCTTATATAATTTTATATATAATTGTATGTATATAATTATTATGGAAGACAAATCAGAACATATCGACGTATCTAGCGAATAAAGTCCTATGTCGTTGCGCCGTTGAAAAAACGTTTCGACGTTTTACAACGAAGCAACGATATAGGACCTTATTCGACGTAGATACGACGATATGTGAAAGTAAATTTTATAATATTTATGTAAATATTGATCGATAAAAACACCGAAAACTTTTTTTCAAATTTTAGCAATATTTTCCTTATGTTTTTAATTTATTCATGAAAATTGAATAAAGAAAATATGATAAAATTTGGAAAATTTATCATTTTTTGTACATTTTTGCAATATTACAGTAATTGCTTTTTAGCAATATTCAGACACTTATTTGTACAAAAGAAATACTTTTATTTGTGTTTCTTTTACTTTTTTACAATTTCTTTAATTAAAAAATATTAAAAAACATTTAAAAAACAAAGTGTGTAGGTACATTTTGAAGCAATCGCAACTGAGATTTAAAAAAAGTACAACTTTGATCTAGCAATTATTAAAACAAGACCGAATATTAATTCTTCCCTGTTTATCGACAGAATTGAATTCTCGTATATTTCATTTCATCTTATTTTTCAACTTAATCGAATGATTACAAATTGAATCTTGTAATATGGTTTATAAAAATGGTTTGCGGACAGCATTTTTATAGCAAAATTTGTCATCGATATTTATTCAACATAACACATAGAATCCCTAAGTTAAACAAAGCTTAACTTAAATTCATTATCAGAATCGAAGAAAATAAAAAATCCTTTATTTCAATGACAAAAATACTTCTTATTTGATGGAGAAAGCTTAATTTTACTTTTTTTTTAAATGATAATTTGTTTGTATAATTATAACATTTTTCACGATGTGAATTAGCTTTTGTCCTTAAGGACAGCGAGTGCTGTATTAACAACGACATGCAATAAGAACAGAACATGCAAAATTGGAATCAATGGCAAGTACCAACTGGTCCCATGTCTGCGGCTATGCCACAGCCACCAGTTGGTTATCCGTCCACGGGATCAGATCCAATGGCTATAATGCAGGCTTATATGCAATATTATAATCAACCAGTAAGTATTTTTCCTCATCATTTATTAATGAACAACTTATTACTTCGTTACAATACAATCATTTTTTATTTAATCATTTTTCACTTATATTTTTATATATTTTCTGCACATTTTTAATTCATTACAGAATTGGCCAAACTTATGATTTTTATTATTTTTTTATTGAAAAAAATTGACTAATTATAAACATAAAATGCATAATTTTTGCATGTTCATATAAATAAATAAGTCAAAATAAAATAAAATTATAAAAAGGAAAACTGTCCCTATAGTTGTTTAATAATGTAAAAAAAAGTTGTTCAAATAATTTTGTTTTTCTTTCTCGTTTATTTGAAGATGGAATTGTGATAATATAGTGATAAAAATAGGTCTTTTTCGTGTGAGAATGAATTTTAATTGAAACTAAAGAGATGTATTTGTTCTTTGATTAGGCACCAAGTGGATACACTGCAGAGCAGTGGGCTACGGCACAGCAACAGAATTGGGCGCAATGGACACAGTGGCAACAACAGTACCAGCAATGGCAATCGCAATATGGAGACAAGGTATAAATAAAAAAAAATAATTTGTTTAATGTAGAAAAGAAAACTAGTTTAAACCACAATTGAATATATTTGAGAAATCCTAACTTTTGTATGATGTTTTAATTTACAAGCGAATTTGCAATATATCCTAATTTTCCCATCAAAATCTAAGATGTTTCTTTTCCATTTTCCTATTGAGGTCCAAGATATCCAATTTTGCAAATAAAATATCACTTTTTAGTATACATTTATTCGAGATGGATGAAAGTAATTACTCAAAAACAAAATTTTGTTTTATAATATTAGCATTATTTCAAACTTGATTAATGCATTTCATTTAATTATGAATATACATGTAATTTAATTATACACTAAGAAATATAACTTACAATAAATTACTGTTTAAACAGTAACTTGACCACAGAATTCCCATTAACCGAATAAATTCTGTCAAAAACTGGAAAATTTATTTTCTGAACACAAATTTTTATTGACTTTTTCAAGCATTTTTGTGCATGAAAAGAAAATTTTTACGGTTTTGAACAGGAACTCTCATGTTAATGGAAATTCTGTGGTTAAGTTACTGTTTAAACAGTAATTTATTGTAAGTTATTTTTCTTAATGTATATGTGATTTAATTGAGTAATTTTATTGTCCATCTCTGACTTTGATATTGTTGAAGACAAAAATTGTTAACAATATTTGTTGCAGTACCAGGAGACGATGAAGCAATATTCCGCAGCCAACATAAGCCAGCCGCCGCCTTTGCCGACTCAGCAGCCGCCTTTGCCAAAAGACGACTCAAAACCGCCGCTTCCGCCCGATCCCGCGGGTTCTTATAATTTCACGAACATGCCACCCCCGCATCAAAATAATCTACCATTATTCCCATCGAAACAAGCCAACAGTGGTCAGGTGGCTTCCTCCGATCCTCCCCTACCACCGGCAAATCCACCCCTACCCGCCGATCCGAAACAGTCGATAAGTGATAAAAGCAGTGCCGATAGCGAAAGTGCAAAAAAAATGAGGCAATTTCTCCGTCTCGTTTCGTGCTTGCTCACCGTGTGATAATAAAAAGAAATTCTCATGGGGCGGGATACGAAACGCTGGAGAATGTTTTACGTAAGGACCCTTTAAAATTTCGACCGAGCTTGACGAATAAGTATATAAGCTTTTATCATCGACTATATTGCATTCGCGGAAAATTTTGCCAACATTCTCGAGCATATTCCTCTGTGACAAACAGCACGTTTCCAATTTAATATTACCGTCTCGTCGTGTCAAACTCGCGATGCAGATTTGATTCTAAATACACATTCCATATACACATTCGATTACAAGTACATATATACGAACTTATATATATATATGTGTTTCAAGTCTAATTAGATTTACTTTCGATATGCATAAATAAATAATTAGACTGCATTAATAATTAAATAAAAAATTAAACAGTTTCAATTTTATTTATTAAATTATTAAAATTGTTTTTACTTTGTTAAATGTCAAAGTGACATTATTGACATTATCTAATGAAGATATCAGATTGAATTTTATTGTGGCGATTGTTAACAAATGTCGTTATACGTGAAGTAGAAAAGCATAAAAGAAGGTTGTATGGAGGAAGATTTGAAATGAATTGTGCGCAGTGGAGTGAACGCGAAAAGTGTAGGAATGATGAGAAAAAGGGGGAAAACGAATGTGAAAAGCCTCATTGTGAACAGGCAGCAAAGGTTGTCATTTCTAAAGCACTTGACGAGCATCGTGTGTACTTTTCTACAATTCATGTATATAGATTGATGCATTCAATGTGTTCGTGCAAATACGCGCTTCCATAAAATGCGTAGTTTTCATCAAAAAAAAAGTTACGTTAATTTGTAAGTATTTTCTGTATACAAATTTGTTTCAAATTGTTGATTTTGTATATTTAAATAAAGAAAAAAAATATGAATATTTCTAGATGCATAAATAAAGACATTATTTTTAACTTTTTTATTGTTTAATGAATTTAAAATTTGAATACAAATTTGAATGAAATGAAAAATGCAGTTTAGATTTTCTCATTGTTTTATCTGATTATTGATTTCTTATCGAAAATAAAATAGAACAGAAATCTACTTTATCTTTAGAAAGTACTCGAAATACTGTTTTATCAGTGATAGATAAATTCTTATCCCAAGTTAAAAATAACTTGGGAGTTAAATCTACATTATCAACATGTTTATATCGGAATCTCTGATCAATAAGTTACTTGCTGTCGATAATAAAGTTTGATGTTTCGTGGTAAATGGAACTAAATTAAAAATTTTGAAATGCTTTTTTCTTCATCAGTTTTTGCTTAATTTGGAAATTCAACTTTTGTTATTTTAAACGGAAATTTCGAAAAACATTAACTTTCTTATTTTTTTGAAATATTGATTAAAAAAAATTAATATTTCACCAACGTGAATACTTAATTTCACAGTATAACGAAATTTTCATGAGTTATAGTTCCAAGTTAAATGAAAATTTTAATTATCTGAATACCGGTGGAATATAATTGTTAAATTATGACTAAAAGTTTCAAAAAGTAATAAGAAATGAAAAACTCTAATAAAAAACTCACTAACAAATTCTCATTTATTAATTAATTGAAAAGTTGACTTCGTGAAAATACGCTAAAATGTCCTTAGCGTTTTAAAACTTTGTTACAACAAATATTCATATTCAAAAAGATTCTCTATTTGTGCAAATATCGTTGCATTCTTTTTTCTTTCGTTACAAATTGTTCTTTCAAAAATGAACTTTTCTCCTTTCTTTGTACCTAATTCTATGTATAAATTACACAAATCTTACTGCACTTTCAACAAACTTATCGAAAAAGTTGCGAAAAAGTGCAAGGAATAACATAGGAATTGAAATCTTTCGTGAAAAAAGTTTCGATAAAGGTTACGTGGAAAGTTAGCGGCGATGTTCACTGCGGATTAATTACACGGATGATAAGTTCGGAAGAATTACAAAACAAAATCAAGCGAAAAAGAGGGTTTCCTTCTGTATAAATATTTTTTTGCTTACTTTCGTTTTTTATTGCTTTTGCCAAGACATTACGCTACGATAAGAAAGGCAATTTGAAGTACATTCGGAAAAAGCATTTGGAATATGTAATCGATGGATGCTTTATTCAAACAAGCAAAGCCGACTGTGCCTTTCGCCGACGACAGCATCACCAAGTTGGATACTTTTTGTATGCGTTCTAACTTCTTAAATCGTTGCTCAACTTTTAACGAGATAATTAGATGAAGGAAATAAAACCACTGTCTGTTCCTAAAGATATAAGTTTCATGTTCTCATAATTGTGCGAAGTAGTCGGAATAAAAAGTTGATAAATTGATTATACTGGGATTAAAATGATTAAATGATGATTTATGACAAAAAGTTGAGGACTTAACTTTTTCATTTAATTCAATTATTTAAATTCTTATATTCAAAATAATACTTGAAATTTAAAATAAACTGCAACAAAATTACGTTTGCGCTTTCATTAAATGCCTTAAGTAATCACACTTAGAAAAAGTGATTTATGAGTTTATGTTATTTCTTCTTGTTTCTAATACATTTCGTAATTCAACATTGCAATTTTAAAGAAAATTCGTTTGTATAACTTTGCTCTATATAATAATGTTAAAAGTGCGTCGAAAAGTCGCCAACAATACGCGATAATCTTTTCTCCATCTATCTCTGTCAACTTTGTGAGTACAACATGAATAATGATATTTTCCAAATAACGCTTTTTTATAGATAAAAGTTGAAATCCAGGACTTAAGTTAAATTTGAAAAATTACTTCTAATTTAATGAATTTCATATTATAACATAAACAACTAGAAAATATAATACTTAAATTAATAATTAAATAATAAAAAGTTTTAAAATACATTAAAATTCGTCATAAAAATATTTGTTCATTACTTTATAATTGCATATAAACTTGCAACAATTTGTGAAACACAAAAATATAAACATCGTCACATTTTTCGAAACGTAAAATTTATCAGTTAACATTAATTCCCCGTGGCATTTCAAAAAGTAAAATATAATAAATGTTATCAGTGAAAAATTAAACTTTGAAATTATGCAATCTAGTTTAATAGCCAGCGCAGAATTAAAGACTCTGCGGTGATAAATCAAAGAAAAAGCAAGAACGACCCAGGAATTTGTGCATGAAACTCTGCGCCATCAACATAAATATCTGCTCGTAATTAGCGTACGTATTAGTTGCAACGTGCAGAGTAGCAGCAGCAGCTAAGCTAAAGTTTACGCGTCTTATTTATTTGCGACGGTGTATATAGAAGCAACGGTGTGCGCGCGCAAAGCGCAAGCAAAGAGCCCAGCAGACTAGATAGCGAACCGGCTACTTTCTAACCTGCGGCTGTGCCGCAGCCGGCCTACTCTTGCGGTGCAGTTTAGTCCGCGGTTTTACAAGACTCCGCGATTGATCGACGCACATGCACTTTATTCCCAACACACGAGGAACAGGTCATACGGATAAATTAGCAATATAGTCGATACGACCCTTTTTTTTCTCTACGATCCATTCGACTGCTTAATTTTCAAATGACGCAATTTATCTTTTTTATCTCACTTTATTTTTAATATCAACTATTAAAAAAAATTGTTTTTTCAATCTTTAAGTTTTAATTTTATATCCTCAAATCAATTTTCAACTTTAATTAAACGTCCTTTCAACATGAGATTATCTTTAATCTTTCTTTAAGCTTTAAATTTGTATACTTCAATACATTTTTAACTTCAACTGAACGACTTTTCAACGTTAATTATACGTCATTAGATTTCTTAAATTGAAACTGGACTTTCTTTTCATCATGATGTTATCTTTAAAATCGTCTATTAAAAAAAATGTTTTTTCAATCTTTAAGCTTTAAATTGTTATCCTTAAATAAATGTTCAACTTCAACTAAACGTCTTTTCAACTTTAATTCAACGTCATTCGACTTCTTAAATGAAAACTTAATTTTATCTTCAACATGAAAATTATCTTTAAGATCATCTATTGACAAAATGGTCTTTTCAATCTTTCTTTAAGCTTTAAATTTGTTTACTTCAATAAATGTTCAACTTCAACTGAACAACTTTTCAACGTGAATTATACGTCATTAGGTTTCTTAAATTGAAACTTGACTTTCTTTTCATCATGATGTTATCTTTACAATCGTCTATTAAAAAAAATGTTTTTTCAATCTTTAAGCTTTAAATTGTTATCCTTAAATAAATGTTCAACTTCAACTAAACGTCTTTTCAACTTTAATTCAACGTCATTCGACTTCTTAAATGAAAACTCAATTTTATCTTCAACATGAAATTATCTTTAAGATCATCTATTGAACATATGTTTTTTTCAATCATTAAGCTTTATATTTGTATCCTTAAATATAAATTTTCAACTTCAACTGAACATCTTTTCCACTTTAATTCAACGTCATTTCATTTCTTAAATTGAAACTTAATTTTCGTTTCAACATGAAATTATCTCAAAGATAAATGTGATGCAAAAATGTATATTTTACATTTTTGTTCAGTTAAATTTTGCCAGCATTAAATCAGCGTTTCTTTAACTGCTTTATCAACATTTATCTGCGATATATTGTTTGCCTAATTACATCTGACAAAACAAGGAACAGCTTGCGAATGTAACAACGTTAACTGATACGTTAAGTGGAATGCAGTTTAATTTATGAATTCATTTGTGGTTTAAAAGTAACAAAATCCGTGCCATTTGAGTTGCAACGAAACGCGTTAACCTGTTCATATTCATAAGATAATGACCATGTAACTGTCCCCGTTGCGTTGACAGCATCTCATGTGCGTATATGAAATCATTATGACGGTTGTGCAATTGAGTTGGAATGGACTTGCGTTGGCCTTTGATCGGCCGTTCGCTCGCAGCAAATATACGCGATAAAACGTGCTGATTTCACTGCAATTTTCCCTTCCTTCCCCTCCCTCCTCCCCCCACACACTAAGTGCATTTTTTCGCGACGACGACACTCTGCCACGACAGATGTAACAAACTCGACTCATACATACGATAACAACTAATTGGACACACACAGTTGCAATGCTCTCAACGACAATACTTTAATATTATTTGCAATGCTTTCATGACAATTTTTATTGTCCTGATGATCATCGCATCTTGTTCAGACCAACGACTATTTTGCACGAGATGAGTTTCTATTACATTTTACCTTTATAGCAAACATTTTTTCAAAGTTTTTGTTGTAATAAAAGTACAATACCTGCTGTTGATGTACTTGTGTATTTCCAGAGATTAAAAGGTTCTTACCTGCAACAAAAAAATTATTTATTAGTCAATTTTGATGTTGCAATGCAAAAAAATGAAATTTGTGTTATACAGAATGATATTTAGTGTGGAATAAATATTTGACCTTTGATAACCTAAATATAAAATTTTAATTAAATATAAAGCTGTAATTCTTCTAATTTGCGTTGTAGAGAAAAATGTTTCATCCCTAATTGAATAGCAATAAAAGTTACATTTAATTTTTTCGAATAAAGAATAACAAATTGCAAAGAAAAATGACGTAAAGGGAATTTACTTCGTCATAAAATAATTTGAAGTGGTTAGTAGATACTATTTATACTTGGTCTCAACGTTTTTCATTTACAGTTTATTTAGAAAAAAAATAAATTATAATTTTCTACAAAATTAATTTAATAAATAATGTTGTAAAAAAATTCATTTTTAATATTAAATTAAGATATTAATTCTAAAATAAAATTGAAAATTTGATAACGAAAACAAAATTTAAATGTTACAATTTTTGCTTTTCAATTTAACTTCTTTAATATTTAAAACATTTCATTTATTCGTATCTGCATATTTCAGTAATATCATATTTTATTCAATTTACTTCATTAACTCTAATTATCTGTATTATTTACAATTATTTAGTACAACTTTTCATAATTAACATTTATTTCAAAGTTAAAATGAAAATTATGTTCAAAATGTCTTAATTGACGTTAATAAACTACTCTCGGCTAAGGTACAAAATTACGTAAGACGAATTAGCTTCAACAAATATAGAGCGTTAAATAAAAATTGTTTCCACGGCAATGTTCATAGAAAAAAGTTTCAATCGATGAAATCACTTGAAAGGAAGCGGATTGGCCAAAAAGCAATCGAATGAATGTACAATGAATGAAGGCTCAAACGCCGGCGGATGAGAGAAATAAGAAAAGGGGGGAATCAGGGGGGAGTAGAAGGGAGGGGGGATGGACGTAAATGAGAGCGAGCGTAGGCGAACGTTAACGTACGCCATGTTCGTATCAATGAATGAATGGGATTCATTACGACAATTAAACAGAGCCGTTGTAGCGTTGCGCGGATTTTCATTTGACTCATCGCTGCTCAATGTAAATTGCTTAATACGCTATTTATTTAGTCGGCGAATACTTTATCTCTATTGGCGCGACAATAAATGTCATTTGTTTTGATAAAATATATAAAATCATCAATCGTAAATCTTCAATTAAACACATTTGGTCATGAAAAAATAAAATTACAACATTTTCATCATTTCACTTATGTGTTTAAAAAAAAAAAGGTTTAAACTATTTTTTCTCGTACGTGGATCGAAAATACATGTTTTCCTACCCTTGAAAGTGAGATGAAAGTGGTACTTTTCCTCCCTTGGGAAAGAAAGTATTTTCATCCCTTAAATGACGTAATGATATGTTATTTTTCCTCCCTAAGGATAGAAAGTAGGGATAGAGTTTTTATTTTTCTCCCTAGGGATGAAAAATGGGGATAGAATAGTTATTTTTCCTCCCTAGGGAGAAAAAGTATTTTCGTCCTTGAAATGACATAATTACAGTTTATTTTTTCTCTCTCGGAAGAGAAAGTACTACTTTTATCCTAGTTTTTCGAAGATGAAAAGATCTTTTCGATGCACTTATAAGAAAAAAAATATTCTCCGTAAATAGGGAGAAATATATTATAAGAAAAATTTCCTACTTTAAATGACACTTTTTCAACTATTTCTAACACTGTTCTACTTTTGTAATACACAACATTAAATTGTCCATTAAACTTTAGATGTTCAATGAACATCTGACGTCATATTATTGTTCATAATTTAACTTAATTATTAACAATTAAATTTCACCGCATAGTAGCTTTTGAACTTTCATTCGAACGTAACTTTAAAAGTCGAAAAATGTTTTTCAGTGGTATTTAAACAAATGGCAATCAATAATCATATAGGCACACATTACGTGGGACTTGGTCCGAAAGCGAGTCTTACCTTCGAACTTTTGCGGACATTTCGCCATTACGCATTGTTAATAATGTCACGTAGTGCGTGTGTTTGTACGTGGACAGATGGTTGCATTGTTCACAAACGCACACACGCGACACGCTTCTTTGCGCGCGGGAAGCGTCGTACACCGACAATTTCCTAAACAAAAGGAACGGGTAAAAGTTGCTATGAGAAATCTCAGACGGAGTCTGTGAAAATTGATTTTCTCGATAACAAATCCGTGTCAGTGTTATATATGTACGTTTCTTTCAGCAATGAATGAAAAAGAACAAAATGAGATAGAAAATAAGTTTTTTAAAAATAGAAGCAAAAAGGTTGGATTTTTGCAAAGAAAGAAACTTCTAATTAAAATGTTTCTTCATGGATAAGAAATTCATTTTCTTTTCAGTGAAAATAAGCGATTGCTTTATTTTATATAATGAAGATCAACTGATACTCGGATTTGATTGTATTGACGGAACTTTGGCTGGAAATAAAACTGTTTAACGAGCAGGATAGTGTAATTTCGCAAAAGCTTTTGACGACAGTTCATTGCACACACACGCCACAGGAAATGCAACAAAAATATCTCGGCGAGTGTTACAACACCCTCGAGTAATTTCGCCTTTTTTTTATGTTATTTTCTTGCTTCTCATAGCACGCAAGGTTACTACACGGCACTTAAACTGACAGCGAACCAAGTAGGAACACTTTATGAGACATTTGCTACAAACTAGATGTTATTTTGCCGAGCGTAATTTATTTTTCAACGAAGCTAAGAAAGAATTAAAAGTTGCAAGATCGTATGTAATCAATGTTGCATGGTTTGAATTGGTTTTCGTTTTTTGTTTTCATTTTGTTCAACATTTTTTTATTCAAATTCTACGTACTCTGCATTACAAGTCTATATTATGCGTAATTATTGAATACTTTCATTAGTTCTACTTTTTGACTTTCCTTTTTTTTACATGTTCAACAATTTTGCAATTTTTTATATTGTAAAATGTACATTCTCCATGAGTTAGTAATTATACAAATGCAATTGCATTTTAAAAGTTACATTTTAATAATTACTGAAAAATGAATAAATTATTAATAATTATTAATAATAATAAATTAAATAATTAACGAATTATTGAATTGTATGCATTGAAACCGTACGGGAAAAATGTATATTCAAATGTATTTTAAAGTATATTATTACTTTTTTCCGCTAAAATATATTTGAGAATATATTTTGCAAATATAACTTTACAAATATATGTTAACAAATTTATATTAAATATATATAAAATATAAACTTTTTGCAGAAAATATATGTGCACATATTCAAATATATTTGTGCATATATTTCGTAATATATTTTCTTCCGTTATAGAAATAAATAATTAATTGACTAATTAAATTAATAATTAGTTCAAAATCAAGGTAATAATTTTTGAATAGCCACTGAAATCAATGAAAAGTTAATGGCAGTTATAAAATGTCAATAAGTTTCGAACAACGTCCCAAGATGTTCTATACAAGGAAACGGTAAGTTTCGCTGATACTTGTGCAAGTGTTATTCGCCTGCACAAAGCAAAAGTGCAGCGAAGCGCAGCGCGCAATGCTTGATTGGTGGCGTAGCCATCGCGAAGGTGGATAATGAATGGGCATGCGCGTGTACATTATTACTTGAATGCTCCTCCAAACTTGCCGATAAAGATCCTTTGTTTCCAAGCCAAGTATCGAATTGCACGGTCACCGATGCCCGTTTGCATCAATCATTTGTCATAATTTGATTCTGATCTGCTTATAGCATAATAACAATCCAAATCGCAAAAATGTTATTTTTATTTATGACATAATAGAATATGCAATACTTATGCTCAACTTTTTATTTATATTTCTTTAAAAAAGTTATACATATGTATTAAACATAACTTTGTATGACGTTGACTCATATCTATTTGCAAATATTGATTTATTCAGTTCCAATTCTTATAGAAATGTGTATGATTGAATTATATTTTGAATGTAATGTATATATAATCAATACTTTGCAGGAATAATACTCACCAAATTATATTGAGTTATATTTAACTAAATTTAATTAAGTATTCCTTATAAGTTACCCATACGGCAAAAAAAATATATCAAAATGTATGTCAAAATATATATATTTTGCTAATATATTTCAGATATATATTTTAAATATACATTTATTAAATGTATTAATCAAGAGAC
>JABFPJ010003705.1:0-15445 GCA_022817425.1 Gryon sp. ZL-2020
CAAAAAAACAAACAAACAAACAAAAAAACAAACAAACAAAAAGAGAAAAACAAAGAAAAAGAAACAAATAAACAAACAAATAAAAAAGTATTTAATAAACAAACAAAATAATATCAACAAATAAAAAAAAAACCAAAATTTTTCAATTATTTCAAATGTCTAAAAAAAAACAAACAAACAAAAAGAAAAAAATAAACAAACAAAAAAAAGTAATTAATAAACAAACAAAATAATATCAACAAATAAAAAAACCAAAATATTTCAATTATTTCAAATGTCTAAAAAAACAAACAAACAAACAAAAAGAAACAAATAAACAAACAAATAAAAAATAATTAATAAACAAACAAAATAATAACAACTAAAAAACCGAAATTTTCCTCTTATTTCAAATTTTCAAAAAAAAAAAAAAAAAAAAAAACTTCCCCCCCTGCAAATTAGCATTCCTGCATCCGCAAAGCGCGATAATAATGCACCAGCGCTGCATCGAGAACCACTGTCCCGTCCCCTCCACTGCAGCGCTTCGCAGAAGGCGGTCATGCCGGCATCGCTTGTCCCTTGCAGCACCCAAGCTCCGCTCCAATTGGCCCAACCGTGCGCTCAAAGGCGGAGTGCAACTCCGCCCATCTGTCTTCCTTCCAAACGCATTACTTAAACTCTATTCCTCGTGAATCTCCACAGTTTCCAAACTTGCGTTGTCCTGCGATGTTTGTCCTGCAATCCAAGTAGTTGATCTACTTTTCCCGTGCGAATCGCAAAAAACTTTGTCTCTGAGACAAAAATTCCAAAACTCAAAAAAATTTTCAAAATCCAAAAATTTTTTTTTCAAAATCCAAAAATTTTTTTTTCAAAATCCAAAATTTTTTTTTTCCACCAAAAACCATTTTTCTCAGTTTCTCAAAAAGTGTGCTCCAATGAGTGTTTTCAAGTGAAATCCAAAGTGTGATTTTGAGTTGGAAGACAAGTTTTGGACCTGTTTTTTGGAAAATCCAAAAATCTTTTTTTTCCTCAAAAATGGTCAATTTCAATAAAATGCCACCGACGCCATCGCCGCAGTACGCGGGTTCGCAGTCGGGTTCGCCGCAGAACGGGATTGCGCCAGGCGGCACCAGCATGGGGCAGTTTTCGGTGCCCGGCGCGTACCCAGCGTTCGCCAGCATGTCGCCGGAGTATTACGAGTCCCATCACGAGAACGCTAATTGGAACAATCAGTATTACCCGAATTACCTGCACCATCACGTGAATTTAGCGTCAACGCAGGGCGCTCAAATGTCGGCAATCGGACAAAATGGTGGCATTATGTCGGACTGGAGTGGCGACGAGGCGAACAACGCGACGGTGATAAACAGTCATCCGAGTCCCACGATGACGATTTGCGGCAGCGAGGGTAGCAGTCCCCGGGCGCCATCGACGCCGCAGTCGCTCGCTAATAACAATAACATTACGACGCCGAATAATAATAATAATAGTAATAATAACGGGGGTGCTAATGTCGCGGCGTCGACGAGCGCGACGCTCAATGGGAATGTCGTGATGGCGAGCGCTGACGAGGACGACGTTAAGGCTTTCAATAGGCAAGTGCAGGCTAGAAGCCCGTACGAGTGGATGAAACGAACGTCGTATCAGAATCAGCCCAATCCAGGTAATTTTTCATACATTTTCCAATTGTTAAGCCATTTTTTTGCTGCATAGTCAAATTTACTATCTGAATAGTTGAATTTACTATCTAGATACTAGAATTTACTAGCTGCCTTGTTGAATTTACTATCTGCATAGTCAGATTTACTATTTGAATAATGGACTGTACTAACTGGATAGTTAATGTCTGCATAGTAAAGTTTACTATCGGAATAGTTAAATTTGCTATCTGCATAGTCAGATTTACTATCTGAATAATGGACTGTACTAACTGGATAGTTAATATCTGCATAGTAAAATTATAATAGTAAAGTTTACTGTCTGGATAGTTGAATTTACTATCTGCATAGTTAACTTTACTAGCTGCCTTGTTGCATTTACTACCTGCATAGTCAGATTTACTATTTGAATAATGGACTGTACTAACTGGATAGTTAATATCGGCATAGTAAAGTTTACTATCTGGATAGTTGAATTTACTGTCTGCATAGTTAACTTTACTAGCTGCCTTGTTGAATTTACTACCTGCATAATCAGATTTATTATTTGAATAATGGACTGTACTAACTGGATAATTAATATCTGCATAGTAACGTTTACTGTCTGGATAGTTGAATTTACTATCTGCATAGTCAGATTTACTGTTTGAATAATGGACTGTACTAACTGGATAGTTAATATCTGCATAGTAAAGTTTACTATCTGAATAGTTGAATTTACTATCTAGATAGTAGAATTTGCTAGCTGCATTGTTGAATTTACTACCTGCATAGTCAGATTTACTATTTCAATAATGGACTGCACTAACTGGATAGTTAATATCTGCATAGTAAAGTTTACTGTCTGGATAGTTGAATTTACTATCTGCATAGTTAACTTTACTAGCTGCCTTGTTGAATTTACTACCTGCATAATCAGATTTATTATTTGAATAATGGACTGTACTAATGGGATAGTTAATATCTGCATAGTAAAGTTTACTATCTGAATAGTTGAATTTACTATCTGCATAGTCAGATTTACTATTTGAATAATGGACTGTACTAACTGGATAGTTAATATCTGCATAGTAAAGTTTACTATCTGCACAGTTAACTTTACTAACTGGATAGTTAAAGTTAAAATCGGCATAGTAGAATTTACTGTTTGGATAGTTGAATTTACTATTTGCGTTGTTGAATTTACTAGCTGCATAGTCAGATTTACTATCTGAATAATCGACTATACTAACTGGATAGTGAAACTTAATATCTGCATAGTAAAGTTTACTGTCTGGATAGTTGATTTTACTATCTGCATTGTTGAATTTACTAGCTGCTTAGTCAAATTTACTATCTGAATTATCGATTGTACTATTTGAATAGTTAAAGTTAATATCTGCATAGTAAAGTTTACTGTCTGGATAGTTGAATTTACTATCTGCATAGTAAAGTTTATTATCTGCATAGTTAAATTTACTAGTTGCGTAGTCAGATTTACTAACTGAATAATCGACTATACTAACTGGATAGTGAAACTTAATATCTGCATAGTAAAGTTTACTCTCTGGATAGTTGAATTTACTATCTAAATAGTAGAATTTACTATCTGCATAGTCAGATTTACTATATGAATGGTTGAATTCACTATTTGCATAGTTAAAGTTACTATCTGAATAATCTCTTGTACTATCTGGATAATTAAACTTAATATCTGCATTGTAGATTTTACTGCCTGGATAGTTGAATTTACTATCTGCATTGTCAGATTTACTATCGAAGTAGTCGAATTTACTTTTTGCATCGTTGAAATAAATATCTGTTTATTCGGATGTAAAATATAGATAGTCGAGAGTAATATATGGATAGTTGATTTTATTAACTGGATAGTCGAATGTACTATCTGGAGAGTTGAAATTACTATCTGAATAGTCGAATATACTATCTGAATAGTCGGATTTATTATTTGGATAGTTGAAAATAATGGTCATCTAGTCATAAGGTTGCCATGGCAACCGTATGGTTAAATTCGCGAAATTACGAAAGAAAATAATTTCCTGACAAATGGTTTAATTTCGAACAAAATAACTTTGTTTGGTTATACGGTTGCCATGGCAACCGTATGGCTAAAATTGGTTCAATTGATAATTTATTAAAAATTATTAAAAATTCAATTCAATTAAATGATTATATTATTTATAACAACTTTAATGTTGAATAATCAATTTTAAAATTAAATTTCAAAGTTTAGTCAAATTTACTTAATTACAAAATGATTTCTTCTGGTTATACGGTTGCCATGGCAACCTTATGACCTAATCTAATACACCATAAAAAATTCATTTTCTAGTTACTTCTTATCATTCCTTTTTTATTTTCAAAAATTGGATATTACGAAAAACGGATAGTAAAATGTACTATCTAGATTGTCAGATTGACTAACTGGATAGTCAAATTGTCTATTCCAAAAAACATTCTGTACATACGGTTGCCATGGCAACCTTATGCTCAAATTTGCTAGTTTAAAATTCATTTATTTAATAACATGTTTAATTTATTAATTAAGCAATTAAATTATTTAATTGTTTCGTTATTTACTTTATTTTAAACCAAAAATCATTTTCAAAATAGAACATCAAAGTTAGGTTCATTAACTTTTTTTCTGTTTTTGTTTTGCTCGACGTATTTTTGATTGAAAAACGTCTAAAATAATCGACGAATTTCATTTTAATTGTATTTAAAAATCACAATTTTTATATTTGTATTCAAAAAATATCCAAATTTTAAAAGAATTTTTAATTAAACCAAATTTTTGATTACTTTTTTTCACTTTTATAAAAATAATTTTTTTATTTAAAAAATTATTTTTAAAAAAGTGAAAAAAAGTTTCTGTTTTGTTAAAGTTTTTTGTTTTATTTTTATTTGTTTTTAAAGAAAAATGATGTACAAAATGTTGTTGTTATTTCAACGAAAAGTTTTTCAAGTTAACATTTCAAGGCAGATAAAATTTTCTCGTTACAATTTTGCTTAGTCTGAGACACTTATTGTTAATTGTGTTTCGAACGGCAAATGACGATATCTAATCTAAAACAGTCGTTAAGCTAAGGTAGAAAAGATCGAGTTTGTTGTTTTAAAACATTTCAGTCCCAGTCAGGTATTATTCTACTCAGATATTAGAATATACGAAATGAAACTCCGATTCATATCTGTTGTATAAAATAAAGTACAATTTTCTTCAGTTTATAATAAAAATACAATTCAAATTGGAAATTATTTCTTTTATTTAAAATTTAATTAAACTTTTTTTTAGTTTTATTTAAAAAAAAGATTTTAAGAAAATTTCTCGGTTTTTGAAAATCAATTTTTTAAATCAACTTTTTTAAGATCAATTTTAAACTTTAAATTTAAAATTTAATGACGAAACTTAATTTAAAATTTTTGTTTTCTTACATTTTTTGAGTTTTAATTTTAAAGTTTATTTTTGATGGTAAATTTTCAAAGTTAAATTTTAAAGTTGATTTTAAATTTTAAATATTGTAAAAATTAAAGTTGATTTAAATTTTAAAATTGATTTCCTAAATTGAACTTCAAAATTAAAAAAAAAGTTTAAACTTAGTTTTGTAATTAAGTTTTACATTTAATTTTCAAAATTGATCTGAAAAAATCCAAAATTAATTTAATTTCAAAATGAAGAAAAGTAAAAATTTTAAATTTAATTTCGTCATCAAATGTTCAAAGTTAATTTAAAAAAATAATTTTTAAAAAACGAGACATTTTCTTTCTCAAAATCTCAAAATCATAAAAAAAATATAATTTAAAAAAATTAAAATTTAAATTAAAAATTAATTTAATAAAAAAATTTAATTAATTTTAAATTTGATGAGAAGACCATTTAAATCCGATTGCACAATAAATAGAAAAACACGTGCTACCGAAAACTCAGCAATATCTCAAAACTAGTGGTGTGTTTATGTTTGGCCCGTAATTTTGACAAATTATTCGGAGAATCATCAAAATCTTAAGGAAGCTCGGAAAAGAGATTAGTCGATAAACTGCGTAATCTGAAAGGCGTAAAATCCTTTCAAAACTACTTGGTTTTCCCAGTTGAAAGTGTTTTTGTTTTCATAAATTACATCGCTCACACTTCAGCTCAAACAAAAGCCTTTTACTCCCAGAAAACAAAGCTCAAAACTCTTAATCTCTAATTCTTTAAACTCATTATTCAATTTTAATCCTTGAAACATTTGTTGTTACACGTAAATACAGTGCAATAAACCAAAATTATCCATTTTTGGCGCAAATTGCTCTAAAACATATTTTAGAGCCATTTGGCTCTAACTCGACCGAGTTAGAGCACTTTTGATCAAAATTGCTCTAACTCGGTCGAGTTAGAGCACTTTTGATCAAAATTGCTCTAAAACACTGCGCAACATTTTTCGAACCATTTTGGCTCTAACTCGAATCAGTTAGAGCACCTTTTAACCAAAATTGATTAAAAATCAAAAGATGAAAAGATAAAAAGGAATTTTTTCTTTTTTCCGTTTTGAAAAAAAATTTTCGAAAATAAAAATTCCTTAAAAATTTGAAAAGTGCGTTTGTTTGAAGAGGAAAATGTACGTGTCTTATCTCGAACGAAGTGTCTTTTTTTTCCAAACAAAAATTTTGTTTTAAAACAGAAGTAAAACTGAGATAATTTTTCGACAAAACAAAGGACTTTGGCCTTATTAAGTTTTCCTTTTGTCTGTCAAAACTCTCGTACTTATGTTTATATTTACAAACAAACTTATCTCACGTTTTAACCGGTAAGCTCCTCTGCCGGCAAAGCTGGAGGACCCTTTTTCTTCAACCTGAGTTGAACACATTTCAAGGAGAAAGTATCGGCAAAGTTTTCTCGTCGAAAAAAAAAGTATGATTTATGACTCGGATAAACTTTGAACAAACTTTACCGAAACGCAATATGGTACCGTTTTGGTGACGGTTTTTCGGAGTGCAATTTAAATGACATTTTTTGCTATGAGAAATGAACAGTTTTGTATGAGAAAAAATGTTGGGTTTTTGGTTTTTATATTTTTGTTAGTTTTTATTAAAAACTAAAAAAAAATTACTCAAAATTCAATGTTAAATATGAAATTCAAAATTATGTTTTATAGTCGATTTTATAATTAAATTTCAAAATTTTAATTTCAATATTTTTAAAATTAATTTTAAAGATAAATTTTCAAAATAAATTTTAAAGATAAAATTCGAAATTCAATTTTAAACTGAAAATTCAACATTAAATTTTAAAATAGATTTTCAAAAGCAATTTTTTTCAACAAATTTTCACAAATGAAATATTTTAAATGTATTTTCAAAAATGAAATTTAATTTTCAAAATTAAAAAAAGGAGAAATTTTAAATTAAATTAAACATTTAGTTTTCTAATTAAATTTTAATTTTAGTTTTCAACATTGAAACAAAATTATTAAATTATTTCAATATTTTATTTTGAATTTAAGTTTTAACATTTAAATTTAAAATTTATTTTGAATTTAAATTTTAATATTTAAATTTAAAATAAAAATTCAAAATATCTTTTCGAAATGTAAAAAAAAACTTTTTAATATCGCAAAACAAAAAAAAAGCTTCAATTTGATTTTCATTAAACTTTCAAACATTAAAAAAAGGGGATAAATATGATTACGGGTAAAAGTGGATAAAGGAACATATATAGACGAATGAAAAAAAGGCAAAGGTCATAGTTGCAATATATGTTGTGTAATTGAGAATTGAAATCGAGTATTACTTTATGCTTTTATATTGTTGCAGCGTGCAACATTACTGCCAGGACTTCGAATCCAATTTCATCCATCAGTGAGTTGTGTCCAGTTTTAGACGTACTTGGTACAAATAATTTTTTATGATTTGTGTGTATCGATGTGTGTTCATTTCCATAATAAGTTATCCACTTTTATTTTGTTTTAGTTGAGTTGCTAAAAAAAATTAACAAACTAAATTTCATTTTTTTAGTAAAATATTGCTTATTTAGCAAAAGTTGCTAATTTTGTTAAATTTTGCTACTTTAGCTCATTTTGCTAAATTTTGCTAATTTAACTCATTTTGCTAAATTTTGCTAATTTAGCTCACTTTGCTAAATTTTGCTAATTTAGCTCACTTTGCTAAAATTTTGCTAATTTAGCAAAATCTACTAATTTAGCTCATTTTGTTAACTTTTGCTAATTTTGCTAAATTTTGCTAACTTTGCTAAATTTTGCTAATTTTTCTAAATTAGCGTAACCTAGAAAATGACTTACTTTTTATGCAACTTAACTGATTGTACTTTATTTTGCAATGTGTGTTCGGTGTTTAAAACTAAATTTGCATTAATTTTGTGTGTGCATTTTTTGTTTTATTTTTTTTGAAAAAAGCTTAACTTGATATTTGCTTCTTTTGTAATGCATCAAAGTAGTTTGCATTTATTTTTATATTTTTATTTTCAAAGAAGGAATGCAAAATAAAATAATTTTCTTGATTTTCTTGTCGAAACACGTTCAACTTCAAAACCCACCAAATTCCAGCAAAATATCTTTTTGAGAGCAAATTTAAGACAATGCCAATAAGATACATATTCGAGAAATCAAGAATTATAATCTTAAGTCGTTTATGTACTGCGAAGAGTTTGCAAATAAGATTAGTGAGATATAAAAGTTGACTGTTATGAAGGAACAATTTACGTCGACCCAAAGTTGGCTGCTTTGTTAGTCAGTTAGTCATATTTTCTAATCCGTTTGATTTCCATTTGTTCTTTTCCGAAATGAAAATTAAAAAGTGATTTTTTATTACACTGACAAAAATCAAAATTTATTATATATATATATATATATATATACGGTTGCCATGGCAACCGTATAGTATGACTATATGGTAAAAAACTGGGGTTTTTTTATCAGAATAATAATTTTTTGTTTAAAACAGCTGTTTTTTTTTTATTAAACTGAGAAAAATCAAAATTGACTGCCATTTGGTTTGCCATGGCAATCGTATAGTCAAATTCATTTTCTACATGTTTACTACTTATGTTATTTTATTTTAGTTACTTATTTTACTTTATTTTAGCTATTTTTTATTACACTGCGAAAAATCGAAGTTAACTACCATACGGTTGCCATGGCAACCGTATAGTCAAATACACTAAATACCTTTTTTTTATCGAAACATTAATTTTCTGCTTAAACAGCTTATTTTCTACTATCTAGATAGTCAAAATAACTATTCCAAAAAATAGTAAAATAAAAAAGCATTAAGACCATACGGTTGCCATGGCAACCGTGTGCACTAAATTCCTTCTTTTAATAAAAACAATAATTTTCTACTTAAAAAACTGATTTTGTACTATCTAGATAGTCATTTTGTACTATCTAGATAGTCAAAATAACTATTCAAAAAAACAGTAAAATCATAAGAAAAATGATTTTACTGAAAGACCATGCGGTTGCCATGGCAACCGTATAGTCAAATTGCCTATCTGCATAGTCCAAACAACTACTCAAACAGTAAAAACCACCCCAAAACACTAACTTCAAAAATCCCCTTTTCTCCGTGTAGCAAAAGTATACAATAATCGATTTGATTTCAAAATCAAAATTATCGGTTTTATATTAATCCATCCAAATCGTTAACCCAAGTTAAGACATCTCTTCAATATGGCGCATTCAAACTCGTTAAAAGCGCTCAATTAAATGCGATTATATATTTATATGTAAGAAGGTTGAAACACGCATTGCCTTCGCTGTTGTTTCTTTTTTTGATCTCAGCTTTAATTACAGTATAAAAATCGCTGAAAACACTGTTCTCTCAGCCTTGATTCTTCGGGACCAACGGCTTGTTCCCGGTATCTTGTTGAGAAACTGTACCCATGTAAAATGATAATAAAGTTGAGCCATTCAACATGGCAATCGGGAACAAGAAGACCAAGTTCCCATTCCTTTTCATCTTTTGCCTCTTCCCATTAAAATTTCCTGGTATCTTTTTTTCTTTCTTTCTTTTTTTCTTTCACGTTTTTCTTACGTTGCATCGGTTATACCTTTAGAGGTTGGTTGCGTGCAATTTTCAAGATGGCGGACGCTCCGGGTTCCCGCCTATTCCGCGAGACCCTCCCGATACCTTCCTACGGCTATTATCTGCATTTTATGGTTATATTGCAGGCAGCCGCTTGTCTCGTATAAAACCACGATTCGAAACATGTATTATAATTTCGTGTATGTTTCGTCGCGTGTGCACAACGTGTGTGCGTGTGTTCCTTGTCCAGTGCACACGCGATTTCTCCGATGGTTGTTAAAGACACCGGCCGCCATTTTGTTTTCCTTTACAAGAGAAACCCGCGAACCGATGTACCGACGCTAATGTTTATACCATAAATTACGCCTTTATTTATAATTACTATAAAAATTCCACGCCTTTTTTAGCGCTATTTTTGTTGTATGCTTTTTGTTTGGTTCAATTTTGCCGTTTCTTAAGCCGATAATAACATTTTGTTCAAATGGCGAAAATCCATTTTGTTTTTTTTTCATTTTCATCCAAATTTTTTTTTTTTGCTTATATATATAGAGTTGTTATTGATACTGTTTGCCATACCGTAACAACCGACTTTCTAAGGCACTGATTGGTAAATCATTTTCTCTGCAAAATTATGCCAAGAAAGAAAAAAATTTTAATGAGAAATGACGATTTGATTGGACTGAAATGGGGCTTAGTTTGTATTAAGTCCGGTTTCATTCATTTTGTTTTGGTTTTGGTGGTATTTGTTTTGGTTTGTTGTTTGTTTATTTCGATCTTTTTTGTTTTGTTTTGGTTTTTTGTTTGTTTACATCGCCTTGTTTTGTTTTGTTGTTTGTTTACATTTCTTGGTTTTGTTTTGATTTGTTGTTTGTTTACATCGCTTTGTTTTATTTTGTTTTGTTATTTGTTTGCATTGTTTTGTTTTGATTTTACATCCGTTTATTTTTGTTTGCATACGCTTTGTTCTGTATTTGTTTTCATTTTGTTTCGATGTGTTTTTGTTTATGTTCTGTTTTCCTATGTTTTCTTATGATTCTTCTTTTTAGTTACTTTGTTTTGATAATTTTTTACTTAAATTTGTATTTATTTATGTTTTGTTATGATTCGGCTTTTAATTCGTTTTGTTTTACATTTCCTTGTATTTTCTTTAATTTTTGTTTCAGTTTTTATTCGGCTAAGATTTTTTGTATTTATGTTTCATATTCGTAAATTTTGTTTTGTTTCTTGTTTTGTTTTTTTTTATATGTTTTTAATTAAATTTGTTTTCATTTATCCTTTGTTGTCCTATTTTTTGTTATGATTCTTCTTTTTAGTTACTTTGTTTTGATATTTTTGTAATATAAATTTGTTTTTATTTAAGTTTTGTTATGATTCTGCTTTTAATTTGTTTTGTTTTGCTATGCCTTTCATTACAATTTGTTTATATTTATATTTTGTTCTCCTTTGTTTTGTTTTGATTCTCATTTGAATTTGTTTTGACACATTTTTAATTCACATTATTTATATTTATGTTTTGTTTTTTTCACACTTTGTTGTGATTCTCATTTTATTTTGTTTTGATATATTTTCGACTCATTTTTGTTTTTATTTACATCACGCTCTAATGTTTTCTTATGATTTTCATTCTAATTTATGTTCATTTTACTTTTTTCTATTTATTTTTCATTCTTTTTACTTAAAGCACATAAATCCAATTAAATAAAAATGTTATTTCCTTATTATTATATTATTATTATTATAGAAACATAAATAAAAACAATGTTCATCTCAAACATAAACAAAACATAAACAAAACATAAACAAAACATAAACAAAATATAAACAAAACATAAACAAAACATAAACAAAACATAAACAAAATATAAACAAAACATAAACAAAACATAAACAAAGCATAAACAAAACATAAACAAAACATAAACAAAAATGTTTTCTTATGATTTTCATTCTAATTTATGTTCATTTTACTTTTTTTTATTTATTTTTCATTCTTTTTACTTAAAGCACATAAATCCAATTAAATAAAAATGTTATTTCCTTATTATTACTTAAATATTTTTCTCCATTTTTCTTTTCTTACATTTCTTACATAATTAAAATCATGATTCAAAACGAAAAAAAAAAAACGGAAACCTACGATAATTTGCCAGCAAAAAACCTAAATTACGTGAAAGCAAATAAAAACCACAGGATATCATATTGAAATAAAAATACACCGATGATTGGCTCGGACTACCGTTTTTCCTATTTAACATATATTTGCTGTAAACAATACATTACATTTAGTCATCACTTTTGTCGAATACGAAATTTATAGTCGTTGGATTTTGAAAAACGGTAGTTCCTTATTAGTAATGCCTTCGAAAAATGGAAAAGCACTTATTCATCTCGTCATACGAAATACAAATTAAATCATCTATTCTGGCGTTGTTGAAAAGTATGGTTATGAGAACAACTGGTCTCCTAAGTACAATAATAAAAGGTGTATTTTTCGACAAAACTGACACCATCATGACAAGCCCCAAAGAAAAGTGTCGGGAAATCGTAAACTATGAATAAGTAATGGGTCAGTCTGGAAAACCAAAACTGCACAGCTGGGGGTTTCTCTTGTATCTTTCCATTGTATAACCGAGAGTTATATATATTTTACTGTTTCGAGTTGCATTTAATTCTGCAATTATTAATTGCTATTGCATCAAATTATTTATGAAAACATTTTTTTGTTTATTTTTATTTTAAATCAAACGTAAATATAAATAATGTACATTGAAACGTCATCAAAACAAAATAAAACAAGAATTAAAATAAAACGATCAAAATCAAAACATAAACAAAAATAATTTTCATCGAATGAAAATCAAAATAAAAACAAAGTCAAAACAAAGCAAAAAATAAAAATAAAAAATCAAAAAATAAAAAATAGAATTAAAACAAAAAGTAAGAGAACAAAAGGACATAAATAAAAACAAAACTTAAGTGAATATCAAAACAAAACATGTGAAAACAAAACGCAAATGTGAACTAAAGAAAACATAAGCAGAATATAAATATAAACAAAACAAAACATAAGTAAAACATAAATATAAACAAAGCAAAACATTAGTAAAACATAAATATAAACAAAACAAAACAAATCTAAACAAAACGTAAGTAAAATATAAACATAAGCAAAAACAAATTGAAACAAAAATAAATACAATTTTAGTTGAAATTTTAAAAAATTCAAAATTCAAATCTATTTCTTTCAAAATTCAAAACATTATTCAAAACTAACAAAACTAACAAACATAAACAGAACAAAAGCAAAATATAAATATAAACAAAACAAAACATAGGTAGAACATAAATATAAACAAAACGAAACATAAGTAGAACATAAATGTAAACAAAACAACACAAATAGAAACAAAACATAAGCAAAACATAAACATAAATATAAACAAAACAAAACAGATATAAACAAAACATAAGCAAAATATAAATATAAACAAAACATAAGCAAAATATAAACATAAACAAAAACAATCTGACATAAAAATAAATACAATTTTAATTGAAACATTGAAAACAAGTATTTCATTGTTTATTTTAGCATAAAAATAACAAAAATAATCAAACAAAATGTTATGAAAAAAATAAGGCGAGGCAAAAATTTCGTAATAATAACAAAACAACATTGTAATTGTGTTTACGATTCTCATTTTATTCTTATATTCTAATATATGAATCAAACGACACATAAACGTCACAAATTCGGCGATTTATAACCCTCTAAACATCTCACTTTTACGCTGCCGTCGTTAAAAAGCAATACAAAGTGAAATGCCCGTGTGCTTTTGCAAGACATTTTACGTGATAATTTTCTCATCATGCAAAATGTACGCGTGTGTAAATTTCATTATATGTTAACAAGTAAACATCCAGTTATGTTCGCTTCATGAAATTAATCATAACTGTTTAATCGTAATTTCATCATTTCATCTCATTTCTCAAATTAGAAAAAAAAAACCTAACCTAAAAAAACATTTTTTAGGTTAGGTTTTTTTTTATATTTTTACTAAACAAACAATTTCAAAAAAATTTTTTTACTTAAAAAATGTAAAGTTTAAGTAACTGTATTTAAAAAAAAGTCGGATTTGATCAAAGTCAAACGACATTTTAATTTTTTTTTTTTTTTTTTTTTTTACTTCAAAAGCACAGGTGGTAATATAATAATGAGACGGAAAACGTCCGGGCACTTGAGTATGTCATCACCGTTGCTTTTTCGGAAAAGACAATACACGGAAAAACACGTTTTTAAAAAGGAAGTTGAGATAGAAAGAGAGAGAGAGAAAAAAAGTTTGAAATCAACAAAGACGAGTAGGCGACATTGTTTCGGGTATCGGCGTTCTTTGGGCGTTCTTTGGGTATTGTTGCGTCGGAAAACGCTTGCTTAAGAAACCGGGCCAATAAAATTTTATTGGGAGCGAGTCGTAAAATGGAGTTCTTCTCTGCAAAGTTTGGAGCTGAAAAAAGGTACAGGGGATCAATTAGTCATGCGCGTGCAATATTAGTGACCAAGCGTTCAAATTTCAATTCTTTGTCGGAAAATATTTTGACTCGACCACTTAAATGCATTCAACTTTTTCTTCAAATAAAAAAAAACGTCTATCGAAGAAGTTGGATCCCTTCTTGACCCAATCGAATTTCATAAAAGTACCATTTTTTGGACCAAATAGTACGATTTATTTTAAAAAGTACCATTTTTTATTTAAAAAAGTACCTTTTTTTGTCACAAGAAATACCAAAATTTTATTCCAAAAGGTACCATTTTTAACTCCAAAAAGTATCATTTTTAACTCCAAATGAGTATTAACTTTTTAGTACTAGTAAAAGGTACTAGTGTTAAATTCTAAAAATTACCATTTTTTAACTCCATAGAGTGCCATTTTTAACTCTAAAAAGTACCATTTTTAACACCAAAAAGAAATATTTCTTAACACCAAAAAATACTATTTTTTATCACAAAAAGTATCATTTTTTTAACCCAAAAAGGTACCATTTTTTAACCCGCACCAAAAGTATTAGTTTTTAACTCTAAATAATACCATTATTTAGAGTACCATTATTTAACTCTACAAAAGTGTCATTATTAACTCCAAAAAGTACCATTTTTTAACCCCAAAAGAGTACTACATTTTTAGTACTAGTAAAAAGTACTAGTTGTAAACTTTAAAAAGTACCATTTTTCAACTCCAAAAAGTGTTATTTTTAACCCCAAAAGAGTTCAAAAACTTTTAACTCCAAAGATACAATTTTTTAACCTCAAAAGAGTCACTTTTAACCCTAAAAGAGTACTGCATTTTTAACCTGGAAAAGTACCATTTTTTAACCCAAAAAGTGTCATTTTTAACTCTTAAAAGTGTCATTTTTTAACTCCAAAAAAGTACTAAATTTTTAACTTAAAAAAATACCATATTTAACCTCAAAAACTTCCATCTTTAACCCCAAAAGAGTACAACAATTTTAAACCCCGAAAAATACCACATTTAACTCCAAAAAATTCAATGTTTAACCTCAAAAGAGTACAACAATGTTTAACTCTGAAAAATACCATTTTTTAACCCTAAAAAGTACCATTTATAACCCCAAATGCGCACCAAATTTTTAACCCCAAAAAATTCAATTTTTAACCCCAAACGAGTACCCAAATTTTACATAAACAAAACATAAGTAAAACATAAACAAAACATAAACAAGACATAAGTAAGACATAAACAAGACATAAGTAAAACATAAGCAAAACATAAACA